>CAUZXS010006258.1:37500-175619 GCA_963585895.1 Sepioteuthis lessoniana | reverse complement strand
CCTTTGCTCGTGCATGTTAATTGGTCAACAGGAGTACATCGTTATTGAGTTCGCCCTTACTTCTCCAGCAGTGTCCCGCATGTCTGGTTCGTCGAACTTGGATAGTTTTCGTGATGGGTGGTAGGTGACCATACAGCTGCTGTTCAGTGGGGAGTGCCCTCCAGGACTTATTCAATACAGCTTGTAGCATTCTTGTTCAATCGCCATCAAGATTTTTCTCCATACGTTTAGTCAGTGTCCATGTAGTGCATCCATATAGCAATATCGATACGACCATTGGTTGGAAAAAACTGCGTTTTATTTTATCGGTCAGGTCTGACTTCCATATGACCGATAGCCAGTTGATAGCTGACCATGCTTTTGCTAGTCGTGTGTTGAGGTTATTCTGGATTCATGAGATATTGCTTCCAAGGTAGGTGAACTTGTCCACTAGTTTAAGAGGACCACTCTTTAGTGTCGAAAAGTCGCCTATTTGATTAAAGCACATGTATTCTGTCTTGCCTGCGTTGACATGGAGGCCTATGCCACCTGCTGCTCGTTCCAGACTATGTAGCAGGGTTTCGGCTTGGGCGGGTGTATTTGCTCGCAGCGCTACGTCATCGGCGTTGTCCGCGTTCGTAATTGTGCGGGGTATCTTCTTGCCAGCTTGAAACCGTTATCTTTCATTATATCAATAGACGTTCTAAGCACGTAGTCTAGACAGATAATAAACAGGTGTGGGGCTAATGTGTCTCTTTGCAGCACACCTGCAACAACGTTGAAGTAGTCTGTGTCTCCATCCGGTTAGCGGACTTTTACTTTCGTGTTTTTATATAGCATCATTATGGCTGCGACGGTTTCTCTGAGGAGTTCGTAGGCGAGAAGTAATTGCTCTATCTTCCCTCTGTGTATGGAGTCAAATGCCTTGGAGAAGTCGACGAATAATAGTGTTGCCTCGAGGTTTTTGAACGTACATCTGGAATTCGACGAATAGTCAAAATTGATGATCTCGTGGATCGATTTCTCCAAAGCCATCGAAAGATTACCATGACTCTTACTCAAACCACATATACTAATAGATACTTATGATATCTATCTATCTATCTATCTATCTATCTATCCACATATATATAATATAAACATATATACATATCTATTTAGACACATACAAATAAATACATATTATATACATTATCTATCTATCTATACACATATATACGAATATATACATGTATAAATTATCTACCAATCCAAACACATATGCTAATATATATATATATATATCAGGGGCGGAGACGGGACTAGTGCTACTCGTGCCCGGCACGACCAATAACTCGGTCAATGTTATTCAAAATGGATTAAAAATCATCCATTAATTTCAAGCAAACATACTTAGTCTGATCTCAATTAAATTACGTATCAATTCAAGCTTCGATAACTAAGTAGCCAAAAGTTCATAAATATATCTGGGAATAATACAACGATGCTGTTTTGAACGGATGGTCTTTGTCCGGCCACCGTCAGATTCATTGAACATCCCATAAAATCGGCTATAATGTTGAACACGCGCAAATCCGTGTCAGGCACTAGACCCTTATAATAACAGTAATGTTAGAGAAATCCGCTTTTGGCTGTAGCCTATAGCAAGAGCAACCCAAACACCGTGCTCAAAAATCTTAGCACATTATGACTGTTGACAGCTGTCTTGGAAAGAGGGAGAGGGACCAAGAGAGAGAGAGAGAGGGGGAGGGGGAATAGCAGATTATAGCCGTCCCCGACGTCATCATCATCGCTATGGTAAATGTTGGTTAAACTGCGTGTTTTAATTCGTTTTTTCACTAACACATCTCTATTTCTTTAATGAATGTTGCATATATTACATTCTGTTACTAAAATTTGTTTATTTGAATACATTTTCAACAAATAATCTTTATTTTAAGCGAAATTGAAACTACTAGCTGTGTCTGTGTATATTGTCATCAGTTTCTTTATTCTAATAAACATATTTTTCTCGTCATAGTAATGAACATCTTCTCTTTTCTTCTATACTTTTGAAAGGAAAAAAATTATCTTATCTACGGTATTAACAAGACTACAAATTATATAGTATCTTGATTGTTTACAAAAAAAAAACACCATGCAAGGTAGGTTTGTCAATCTGTGCTATACAATGGAGAATCACGCAATAGCAACTATAATGACTTACTTTGGGTCCACGGACCACGGGTTGGGAACTGAAGTTGACAGAGGGCGGCGGGAGGCACGAGTAGCAAAAATAGGCTAGAGTCGCCACTGATATATATATATATATATATATATATATATATATATATATATATATATATATTATCTATTTATCTATCAATCTATCTATACACATATATACGAATATATACTTATATACATTATCAATCTACTTCTCTATCTACACACATATACTAATATATCCAAATTAATATCTTTGTGAGTACATAGATTGATCATTTCTATTTGAATATATATGTAAAAGATCTTATTAAACAATATCAAGACCGAAGTTTCGAATAATTTTAGATATTACATTTCCAAGTTTCGCTAAACACGTGCGAACCTGCTGAGCAACGTATGTCATAGTGATCAATTCTTGACAGCTAAACAAAGTGCAGGTGAATCAGCGCCAATGATCATTTTTTAAACGTAATGTTTTTGGTGAAACACAAGGATTGTGCGAGTGAAACAGCCTATATCGACTACGGCATGAGTACAGCTCAAGGGTGAGAAATTTCAAAACGTGATGGGATATCAAATGAGATGCAGCAGGAAATTTTCACATCATATCAAAAAAGAGAAGTTTCAGATGTGCGACGACCAGTGGCAAAATCGCTGGATCAAGGGCATCGAATCCCAGTAAAATTTTGATGAAAATTAACATTTCCCTTGTTTTCTTTTTCTTTTTTTTCTTGTTTTTTTTTCTTTTTTTTTTTTTTAGTTTTGGTAAATATAGGTTCAGTATCCATATTTACTAACCCCTCAGCTCGAGCAGGATATGACACATGGTCAATTTTTTAAGCGAAGTTTAACAGGTTTGAATTCAGAGTTTTCCTTCTCCTAGACTAGTTGACTTACCAAGACAGAAGAACCTAGTCTGCCCGACTATTTACCCATAGCTGGAGGGAGAATAATTAGATTCGTACCTTTCCCAAGGGTATTAGTGCCATATGAAATGCAATCAGTCTCGACCAGGATTTGAACTCGTGTTGCCGTGTCCATTTCCTACGACGATAACCATTACACCACGGGCACCTTCTTATAAAGGTTCACTATCAATACCTAAAAAACTGTTATATATATATATATATATATATATATATATATATATATATATATATATATATATATATATATATATATATATATATATATATATATATATGTCCCTCGCACGTGTCCGGACGATATTCTCAATATTTTGGTATTCCTGCTTGTTCCGGACACGTCGGCGAAGAGAAGTACGTAAACAAATAAAAATTCATAATTCATCCTATTTCCTGAGTTTGTGCCTATTTTAGATATTTCATTTCCAAGTTTTTTCGCATTTCATGGATAATGATGATAAACAAAAGGTATCGAGAGCAGGTTGAGGAATTATTTCATGGAATTGATGCATCAGATTGACTAGCAAAATAAAATTAGACACAACGGCAGTTCTCTTGGCGAGCGCCCCGGGGCCTGTTCTGGACTTCAGTCCGGAGCGTGGCCCTGGAAAAGGAATAATGGCAGACTTGGGGCCTTTAATTAGGCACCTAGTTTCGACTAGGCTACCTTCGGGTGGGCGAGCTGCATTTTTGTCTCCTTTGTCCCCCATGCACGGCACTAGACCATGCGTCTAGTTTAAGCCGTTAACTGGCATACGTGCCCGGACCCACATTTGGGTTCGTGAAACTGCTTGCCTCATCAGGCTCACATTGCACTAAGTGAACCGATAAGCAGCACAGACAAGCAGGGTTCGAGTCTCAGCTCGTTCCCGACCTCCCCTCCCCTTTATCCCCACTTTAATCGGCCTTCGGGCTTTTGACCTTGTGTCAAGTCGTGTCTGGTGGGAGGCAGCGACAAATATCGGCAGTTTCAACAAAATACAAATAACATTTAATCCGTTTATTCAACTAAGAAAATGATATAAACGAATCATAAGGTTCAAGATATATGGATAGGACTTATCTGAGAAACGATGTTTAACAGGAATACTCGATATGGACATGATAAAAGATTATATTCTATCAGGCTTTTACTTTTCTGTTGTTCATTTTCCGCATGTGGTCACCCCTTTTCTTCCTGACCAACGACGTCGCGTTTTCTTTTCAACTGTTTATGTTACTTTTCTGTTTCCAACCCTTTACGTCCGTGTGTCTTGGCTGGACTGTTCACGACGCAGGTTTCTGCTTCAACTGTGCCGTTTAAACTATACCCCCCGCCTTCCAATTCGCGCTAGGAGGCAAAAGGAGACTCATTCTTTCGACTACAAGCTTTTCCAATCAGCAACCTCCCACAACTCCCCTCCCAGTGTGTCCATTGGCTGGTACTATGTGAAAAAATCACAAGTACGTCACATTATATATATATATATATACGTCGTGCATACCATAAGTTTCCAGACTTTTTTGTACAGGCATTTAAAATTGTCGTAGACTCTTGAAAATTCAGTGTGTCATTGCTATACATTTTATGAGATGACAGACCGATTTTTATGATTTCAGGTTCAAATTAACAGCTACAGCAGGAATTGGAATACACCCTACTAAAACCTGATTTTCACAGCTGGTGAATTTCAAAAATGCAATCTGGACGTGAGGACACTTTAGAAGAACGATATACAATAAAATTCTGTTTTAAACTTGGAAAAAATGCCACAGAAACATATGGAATGCCTCAGACTGCTTTTCAACCATCTTGCATGAATCGAGCATCAGTTTTTGAGTGGCATAAGAAATTCAAGGAAGGCAGGGAGTCTGTGAGGGATGATGAGAGGTGTGGAGGGAGTAAAGAAGTCAATACACCACAGTTGATTGGCCAAAGGGTTAGGGTTACTATGTTGAGGTTTTAAGGGAGTTCAGGAAGAGATTCCTAGGAAAGAGGCCAGCACTCTTCAAATCGGGTCAGTGGCATTTCCACCAGGAAAATACACCAGTCCCCAACTCTATCCTTGTCACAGACTATTTGACCAAGATGGGAATCAAGATAGTTCCTCCCTATAGTCCAGACCTTGCTCCCTGTGACTTTTGGTTATTTCCTAAGCTCAGAGGCTGTCGTTATGAGACAATTGAGGAGATGAATGAGGCTGTGACGAAGGTCATTGACACGCTCACACAAGAATACTTCCATGGGGCCTTCCAGAAGTCGTTGGAACGATGCAACAATTGCGAAGGAGATTATTTCAAAGGGGACTGGAGTTTCATGTATGTACTATAAGTGCCCATACGAAAAGAATCTGGAAACTTATTTAATGATCCTCGTATATATATATATATATATATTATTACAGTATATGGTTGTCATTATCTCACTTGGTGGGTTTGTGGCAGACCACACGCGGTATGATTTAGAGAGTGCTCAACATCTGTGATAGAGCTATTATATAATATGATAATAGATGAATATATATTCAATAATATCTTATCTTTTCTGCGACCAGCGATTTCATCCCGTCTTTACACGGCAATCATCAGGCAGAAAAATGATGATTGCCGTGTAAAAACGGCATGAAATCACTGTTCGCAGATAAGTTAAGATGCTATTAGATTTGTATAAAAACTAGTATATATATATATATTTATTTATAATTATTATTATTAGATAGATAGATAGATAGGTGTGTGTGTGTGTGTGTGTGTGTGTGAAAGTAAATGATAGAATAGAATCCGACAGAATTGAGTAAAAATTGAAAAAGAAAGAAATGTTAATCCAAAGTGATGTAAAGATATCACGTGATTGTGTAAGGCAATGATGTAAAACAAATGGAACCAACAAGAGATATAACGGATTAGAAAGAGCCCTATACAATTTGAATCTCACTTTTAGTTTATGACCTTCGGTAAGCCATGAATTGATCTCTTCTTGCCCCAGAGAAAATGGGATAGTAGACTAGACACTTTAACTGTTACCATGTAAACAATTACTGTCTGTCATATATTACTTGGAGAGGAAGGCATCACCGAGTAATCCTCCCTTTGTCCCAACTGATACAATGAAATTGAATTATTTCAGTACGTTGTAATGAGAAATGTATATATATATATATATATATATATATATATATATATATGGGGGCGAATTTTAATATATCAACCAGTATTAATGCGTTTTTTCCATAGCAATATCTGCAAGCCCTGATGAAGACTTTTAATTGAATCAAAATTTATCAATCAAAATTATTTCTCATACCAAAATAATTTCGATAAAATAGTTTTGCATTCAAAAAAAGATTGAAGTCGAAACGCGTTGGCAAATAATCAAACCATCAAACATATTTTTCTTCCGTTTTACCTTTTCTACGTATATATATACTTTTTGTTCTGGTCATAACGCGTCAAGAAATCACCCTCTGTCATACGGTGATTTGCACATTTGTCTTGAAGATCGTTGCGCTAATATAATACATTCAGTTCTGGTTAGATTGTAAACTTTATTGACCTTGTGCCAAACAAAACTAAGCACAGTCCATAAACGTAACAGAAATATTTGAACAGTTTTTGTTGTTTTTGTTTTTTTTATATAATGGCTATCAAAGTTGTCACGCAGAGAATAACGCCAGGGAATGAGTTCGTCCCTTACTGAGCGTTTCAATTACGTGACCTTGAGACAGACGAAGTTTACCTTCCGGCATCTCATTATGTAAACGAATGCTTTAGTTTCTCGCCTCTGACTCTCTTTCCCGTCTTTTTCTCTTATTTTAACGTACCCTTCTCTCTCTCTTCATCCCACTAAAACACACACACACACACGCGCGCACACACGCACACACACACACACACGCACACACGCGCACACACACACACACACACACTGATGAAAGTATCTTTGTACATATCTCATAAGTACACATGAATAAACTTATATAGATACGCAGAAAGCGGACTCAAGTCATCTTTCTCTGCTCTGAAAGAATTACTTGAACCTTTCAATCTCTCCTACCCCACCTTCTCTCTCTCTCTCTCTCTCTCTCTGTCTCTCTCTCTCTCTTCTGTGTGTCTTCATTACGTCTATGCGACATCTACTTTTTTCACGTTTTCCCAGCGACACACGCACCCGGGCGAGCAAACAGAGGCCCACCCCGAAGAGATGCTGACATATACTCAGAGGACCACACAAAAACAGTTATTTTTTTTTGTTGTTGTGTTTTGTTTTTTTTTCGTGCTTATTTTTGTTTATTGCTTTCGCCTGTATTTCATTGTCATTTATTGCACTAACATTCAATGTACTCCCATATATATATGTATATATATATTGTAAAAGAATGGTTAACAAGGTCGTTTCGCAAACCATTTGCCAGCGTAGTGATTTAGATCCTCTTGGGATGTTCAAATATTAAACACTTCAATTAGACTAAACAAAACAATTTATAAATATATATATATATATATATATATATATATATATACATATATATATATATATGTAGAGTGTTCGCCAATGGTCCGGGAGACTGGGGTTCAATCTCAGATTGAGTCATACCAAAGACTCAAAAAATGGTACTTGATGCTACCTTGCTTAACACTCAGCATTATAAGGTAAGGATCAAGGGTAAAGTGGAGCAATTCAGGAAACGGAGTGACGCCCTCTCCTACGCCTCAGTGTAGTAGCTATTGAAAAGCCTTTGGGTCAGCATCGCTAGTTTACTTATATATATATATATATATATATATATATATATATATGATGTAAACCATGTTTGCTGATCTTGCCCTTAGAGTAAGTGTTTATGTCATCCGTTGAGGCGAAGATAACATTTTTCGTCAAAATAAATTTATTATGGTACTTTAACCATAGTTGAGTTTTCTTCCTCTTATATTATATATATATATATATATATATATATATATGTGTGTGTGTGTGTGTGCGTGTGTGTGTGTGTGTGTGTGTATGTAAAGCAGTGTTTACCAAAAACAATTAGACAATTAATATTCCTCCAAACCGTCAATTTGCTTTAACTCACTTCAGTGAGTTTTCCATTGATCGAGGCACCTCGGAATTTCCTCTATTAAAATGTTTTATCAAAAAACTAAGCCTGCAAAATGTATTGAGACTAGCTCAACGTTTTTTCTATCATGAAAATGTTTCGGCTCGACATCATCACAAAATTGGAGAAATTATTCTACTATACACATAATTCATTCACACATATATTCATTCACATCGTGCTTCGTACTTATTTGTATAAGCATGAATATATATATATATATATATATATATATATATAGATATATATATATATATATATATATATATTCATGCACACACACACACATACCCGTACAAGCACATACATATATATGTAAATGTGCATGTGTGTGTGTGTGAAGCACGAATGCAAAACCATCACATAAATTCTCACTAATTTTATTTTTCTTTCCTCCTTCACATTTCTTCAACTTTCATATATTCGCTCTCTGTCTCTATCAGTATATATTCGAAAAGGAGACTAATGTTCTTGCTTTATCAGAATATATATATATATATATATATATATATATATATATATATAGCATCAACAGAACACACACACACACACACACACACACACATATATATATATATATATATATATATATATATATATATATATATATATATATGAATAGATAGATAGATAGATAGATAGATAGCATTCCTGAGATTTATAGAAAGAAAGCAAAAAAAGAAAGGAAAAAAGAAAGAAAGAGCAAGTGAGATAGATAGATAGATAGATAGATAGATAGATAGATAGATAGATAGATAGATAGATAGATAGCATTCCGAAGTTTTATATATAAATATATATATATATATAGAGAGAGAGAGAGAGAAAGAAAGAAAGAAAAAAAAAGAAAGAAAGAAAGAAAGACAATTACAGTTAGATAGATAGATTTTTTCCGTGTACCCACAGTTGACACATATTCGCACCCTGGCACATAAAGACCCATACGGGTTGTGTGTCATGTCCCACTTTTCCTCAGACAAAGGACTTTTACAAATTAATGAGCAATTCACTTGGTGCACCTGCTGGACTCTATATACAGCAATCTCATCCAGGGAAGAGAGACAAAAAAGGCCCCTTCTTTAGCCAATATTTAAACGTCTCTCAACCCCACTGTCTCTTTCTCTATCTCACACACGCACACATACATACAAGCCTACACATACACATTCTGCGTCCTTCCATTCAGTTTCACATCCCCATTTTTATCTCCTCTTTCTTCACCACCACCGTCTTATATTCATCTTTACCATCTCCCGCCAAAAATAAGCTGCAGACTCCAGTACCTACTTTCTTAGACATCCTAAGCACATGAGCTTTGATTATGCCTCGGGCACGGTTGTAGCTCATTTGATTGTCACGTAGCATCTGTCAAGCATTCAGAACTACTTAAAAGTTCCTGACTTAGCCAAATGATTACCCAAAGTTCATACCTTGTGCCAAACTAATTTGCTTAGTGTGTGACTACCAGTTGCAGAGAGAATGCCAATAAAGTTTTCGGCTTTCTATATAGTGCGAAAGAGAGCGCTGTGTGAATAAAAAGAGTAAATTCAATGAATGAATAACAGATAGATTGAAGATATATATATATATATATATATATATATATATATATATATATATATATATATATATATATATATATGCACACAGGAAAAACATCTATCGGTAGATATCTTTCAATTTCTTTATATATATATATATATATATATATATATATATATATATATATATATATATATTTCGTTATTTATATATACATATGTATATTTTCTATTTCTCTCTAAGTTGCTCTTTCTTTCCTGCTTGCTTTCTTTATATATATTCATCTTCTGAATGTTATCTATCAGTCACTATATACATATATCTATAAGCAAAGTATTATGTTGATGCTATATATATATATATATATTCTGATAAACTAGAACATTACCGTCAAGTTTTTGAATTTATATATATATATATATATATATATATATATATATATATATATATATATAGAGAGAGAGAGAGAGAGAGAGAGAGAGAGAGAAACAAAACAAACAAATAAAGGGATTCTATAATTATTTTCTCTGTCCTTGGTATGACACTAAACTGTATGTATTAGTAAGGTTCCAGTTCTGGGGGCGTCCCCAATTGTTTACCGTAACTGCCAGGTCCATTTTGACCCGGAGATGTAGTACTTGTCAGGGTCTCATCTATGTATCTTTCAAATAGATCTGTCTGAAAATTGTTAATATCATTTCAGAATACTTGAAACCATAAAACTGCGTGCAAATTATTCGATTATTCGTATTAGATAGGAATGTTTGAAACCATATAACTCTGTACAAATTATTTGCATAGCGAATTGTTACTTGAAGCTATAATTTCTTGCAAAGCATTTGGCCTAATGAGTAGAGTGTCCGCCAATGGTCAGCGAGATTGGGGTTCAATCCCAAGTCGAGTCTTATCAAAGACTCTAAAAATGGTACTTGATGCCACCTTGCTTAGCACTCAGCATTATAAGGTACGGATCAAGAGTAAAGTGGAACAGTCCAGGGAATGGAGTAACGCCCTCCCCTACGCCTCGGTGTAGTAGCTAGTGAGAAAAGAGCCTTTGGGTCACCCTCGACTAAAGTCGCCAACTTAAAAACTATATGATTTCACGTCAAAACAAAACTGTCTTCAGAATTTAATAACTGAATGAATCCTAATCTTATTTACCAACCCCTCCGCTCGGGCAGGATATGACACAAGGTCAATTTTTAAGCGGAGTTTAACAGGTCTTAATTCAGTGTTTTCCTTCTCCTAGACTAGTTGCCTCACCAAGACTGAAGAACCCAATCTGTCCTACTACTTACCCATAGCTGGTGGGAGAATAATTGGATTCATAAATGAATGAATCCTAATATGTTGTAAAATCAAGGAGAAAACCGGCCAATCTAGTTTTATGAACACGATTTTGAAAAATAAAATTTTAGATTATTGAAAAACTTTGATATATGATAATGAACAAATATTGTATCATTTAGCATTTAGTGGCTGAAGCATGAATTTTAAAAGTATTTTACCGTTTTAAAAAGTATTTATCATTATCAATTACATTACAATTTTCAATTTCATAACAAAAACTTAGAAAATCGCTTATTTACAAAGCCCACAAAATATTATATTCGACGTTTTATAGTTTTTAATTTCAAAGATGAACATGCAAATTAGCTATCCACATTATTCAAGAATTGCAAAGTTGATCAAGGTATGAAACCCAGGCTGTTATGCAATGATAGTTGGCGACCTTAGTCGAGGGCGACCAGAAGGCTCCCTTTTCAATAGTTATTACACTGAGGTGTAGGGGAGGGCGCAACTCCTTCCCCTGGATTGCTCCACTTTACCCTTGAAACGTACCTTATATTGCTGAGTGTTAAGCAAGGAGGTATCAAGTGCCATTTTTTAAGTCTTTCGTATGACGGGACCTGGGATTGAACCCCAGTCTCCCGGACTATTGAGAAACACTCTACCCACTAGATCAATGAGCCGGTTAATATGCAGTAATAATGATGATAATTTTTAAGAATATCAAAATATTGAATAAATATAATCAAATAACAACGATTTACTGACGGCGAAGCACCTGATTAATTTAAAATTGACTTAAAAGGACACAAGGTCACAAGTAAAGAGCTTCCATTACATTTGAAATTACTATAGAAGCACTGATATGCGAGGCTAGTTTACGAATCGGTAGACGAAAGTCGCCTTGGCGTAGTGGTTAAAGTGCTCTTACGTTGACCCGTGGAAAAGGTATAAAAACCCTCATCCCTCTTGAGTTGAATAGTAACATTACTGTTCTTCTACAAGGATTGCTAGAGCACTGAGTAAACCACGAAGGTTGATATGCCATTAAACAACGAAAGGAAACCGAAAATACACAGCAGAGATTCATGGAAACTAAAGATCTTAATACTTATTGTCACTAGCGCGACACTCTTTTAACGAAAAGCGTAAATGTAAACAAATGGAAAAATTATTACATATACGTTAAATTACATCAATTACGTTGAAACTGCTGGTGGCTGTCAGATTATGGTATCAGACTGACATGAAGTGGGTCTGGGTTTCGAACTCAACTTAAAGGCATTTCATGAGCCTAGCCTATGATGAGTGATATAACAAAACAGTTTGTCTGTGGATGACTATATATATTGACTTGTTTACCTTATTTGCATATGGTGTATTTATCCAACTTTTTCGCCTCGAACATGACCCGACACAATGTTAACTTTTATTTGATTATCACCTGTTAATTAATCTTTCTTTAGCTGTTTTATTTTTATCGCTTCAATAAACGCTACACTTATAGATGATGAGCTGTAGTTTCTTGACTGAACTATATGACCCTAGACGTTCACCTGTGAATTTCTTCTACCCAGCATCTGGTGAGGCTCGCCGTTGTTCCAACTTTGGAGTCATCCGCCTTGCTTCACTTCCACCATGCTGCTTCCCTTTTTTTTTTTTTATTTCTTCTTCACAAGATGTAACAGTGTTGACCAACCAGCAAGAACTTACCGACAATAACTCTGGGATAATACAAGATGTAATTTGGAAGAACTACCGGGAGCGATGGATGATAATGACGGGTGTAAAGAGAGAGAAAGATAGAGAAAAGGAGAGTCAGGGAAATCCGTGCTAAGAGCGCGATTTGATGATAATGATAGCCAGTTTGAACTCAGAGTTTTCCTTTTCCTCGACCGGACAAGGCTAAAAAAAAACAGGCTCGATTAGAGAAATACTTGCTTCATACCTTTCTCGACATATGAAGGTTATGTGAAATACAGACAGCCTTTTCGAGGATTTGAACTCAGGTCGTAATGTTCATTTCTTACAAGTATAACTGTCACGCACGAATATCTCCATCAAACTGCAGGTATGCTCGTTTTAGTTATTAGATTTCGCATTAAAGAGGTGTAAGTATATCTCACACGCTGAAATACAAGGGTTAGATAAGATAATAGAAATACCGGGAAATTTCAAACAAATTTATTTTAAAATGGTTTTCTGATTGCAGCCTGTTGTATCATGGCAAGGAAGAGATACACAGAGAAATAAAGAGTTAATTATTTATTAACTGAAGTGGTACAGTCCAACAAATATTATAAAGTCATGCGATGTGGGGTGTTACGTCCGGAGTTGGTCTTACGACTGACCGAGATTTTGCAGAGTAATTTACGAAGCTCTTTGCTTCGATGTGGCACAAGGCCGAATGAATGGGGCACCCAATGAGATTAGAACTCACTCGTATAGGTTGCTTGCTAACCATTACACCACCAAAGATGCCTCTAGATTTTGTAGAACCCGTGCTTAAGAAACACGAGATCTTTTATACCTCTACGATAACGAAAGTCACGTGGTACGAGCCACTATACAACACAGCCTTTCCATGAAATCCAGTTTTTAAAAAAAAACTCGGTTCTCGAAATGGTCATTTAGGTCTGCTGTAATTTTCGGGACTGTATTCTTGTGATCCTTCCTAACAATCCATATAAGAATCCGACGGTCCCTGTCAGACAGCTTTCGTTTTCTTCCAGAGTTTTGCTTCAGTGGGGAGGTTTTTCCTTCTTTCTTAAATGCTGACATTACTTTTGAGACAGTACTCCTTGTTACATCAAATAATTCCACAGTTTTCGTTACACTAGCGCCTGCCATACGAGCACCAATAATTTGACCCCTTTTAAAGTCTGATAGAACTGCCATTTTAATGAATTTTGATTAATTTCTTCTGGTAATATCCGTAAAAAAACCAACAATTTTAGTAAAATAAGACGAGAAAATTAATAATAAATAAAAAAAATATAAAAATAACAAACGTTTGATGGTTTTATAGGAGTTTCGAAATGTATGATACTAAGATTCTAGGTGTTTCTATTATTTGGTCCAACCCATATATATATATATAAGGTATTTAATGTACCTTGAGACATATTCAATAATTTCTGCTCAAAATATCCTTCTAAAATTAGAATTCCTTTTACGTAAATATGCGTATTATCTAATGGCAAATATGATATTCATTAGTTTGTTTCCATGGTGAGTTTGGAGCAACTCGTCTAATATTATTCACACTGTTATAAAGAACCTTCCGAGCGTCTTTCCAATGTTTTACCACTGAGATATAACCCTTGAGATTGATAGCAATATCACGCAGAAATGCCTATACCTCGAAAGCATGATTCCCACCCCCTATTCAAGATAAGGCAGCCGAAAACTAAGGGACTGGGTGTCCCTAAAAAAAACTGGGAGAATCTTCGGTCTGGGGCCCGGCCTCATATGAAGGAGCCGACTGCTATTTAGGAAAAGGTGGGGCGGCAGATGGGAGTTGGGTGTGTCTGTCTCATTTTAGTCGGGTGAAGAGTGAGAGAAATGAACTTGTCAAAACAGACTGATAGATAGATGGATAGATAGATAGATACGGAGACAGACAGACAGACAGACAGGGAGATAGATTGAGAGACAGAGACATATATATATACATACATACATATGTACAGCATGAAATAGATAGGTTTAGTTTGGTTTCTTTGTTTCATGGTATGTCAACCTTCGTGGGTTATATAATGCCAAAGCCATCCTTGTAAGACCGTAGTGGTACGACTTAAACAATTGCTGGGGGGGGATATTCATACTTTTCAAAAGTGTATTAATCTGAAAATGAACGTAATGACGAGACTTGATTTCGAACTCGCTTTCAACAATGTCACAGTCCAACACGTTGGCCATACGGACATGGGGAATCTCAGATAGATAGATAGATAGATAGATAGATAGATAGATAGGGGAGAGAAATAGGTATGAACAGAGAGATAAAGGTTGGTACATACATACATACGTACACATGCATATGAACAAACTGAGATAGATAGATAGATAGATAGATAGATAGATAGATAGATAGATAGATCTGAGCAGGATGAGATAGATAGATAGATAGATAGATAGATAGATAGATAGATAGATAGATAGATAGATCTGAGCAGGATGAGATAGATAGATAGATAGATAGATAGATAGATAGATAGATATTAATAGACTGAGATAGATAGATAGATAGATAGATAGATAGATAGATAGATAGATAGATCTGAGCAGGATGAGATAGATAGATAGATAGATAGATAGATAGATAGATAGATAGATAGATAGATCTGAGCAGGATGAGATAGATAGATAGATAGATAGATAGATAGATAAGGGAGAAAAATAGATATGAACAGAGAGATAAAGGTTGGTACATACATACATACGTACACATGCATATGAACAAACTGAGATAGATAGATAGATAGATAGATAGATATGAATAGACTGAGATAGATAGATAGATAGATAGATAGATATGAATAGACTGAGATAGATAGATAGATAGATAGATAGATAGATAGATAGATATGAACAGAAAGAGAGTGAGAAATAGGTAGACATATATATATATATACATACACAAATATGTACACATGAACAAACTGAGATAGATAGATAGATAGATAGATAGATAGATGGATGGATAGTGTTCCTTACCCCAGTAGAAAAGCCATGTTAAATAAATAACTAGGAGCTAAAAGAAATTTTGAAATAAAAAAACAAAAACTAACTTTTCTTTTTCTTTCTTTTATGCAAAGGAGGTACTTGTCGTGTTCTCCTTTTTAGAAAAGGGCAGATAGGGGGTAGATCGTAGTTCTTAAGGCGAACCAAACGTCGTGGATCAGATTTCAATGGCGCGTGCGGCTTTCCCGCGAAAATCAAGAGTCGGGGTTTTTTTGGGTTTTTTTTTTTTTTTTTTTTTGGCGGGAGGGACCCCGACCAAAGCAGTGTGGTCGTATAAAACGTAGCACAAAGAGGTATATGACTCTTACAGGGAATGAGGGCCACACGCAATAAATGGAGACAGTAGTACGCGTAGAGTGACGAATAAAAACAGCGCACGGCAGACAGTTGGAATAATCTTTCTTTTCTCTTTTTTCACTTAAAATAAAGATGGCAGCGAATTCAGCAAGCCAAACTAATGGGGTTTCTCCACGCCCCGATTTGGAAATAATGTAGAAGTAAAAATTAATTTATCTAGTGTTACTCTTTGCGAGTTTTTCACACCGACGTTAGCTAATGGTCTTTCCTCGGAGTCTGAGTGGCCACAAGTCTCCTCGAGTCTCCAGGACTCTTCCCAGTATTCTAGCCGATCTTACGGAATTATTTTACTTGTTTGAGAATTTTTCACACTAGCGTTAGCTGATGGTCTTTCACATGGGTCTGAGTGACAGCAAGTCTCCTCAAGTCTCCTGGACCTTTCTCAGTATTCTCGGAGATCTTAACAATGCTATAGTTTCGTCCACCGATTGTCAAGCCTTTGGGGATTGTCCCAAGCATACGAGTTACAATTTGTATCACCGTCACTTTCATGCTTCATAGCTTTTTTATTTCTCCGGCAAGGTCCAAGTACTTATTTATTATTATTATTATAATTATTTTATTTTTTGAGAGTTTTTCACACTAGCGTTAGCTGATGGTTTCTGACTGGAGTTTGAGTGACATCATGTCTCCTCAAGTAATCAGGACTTCTCATTATTCTGGCCTATCTCAACAATGCTGTAGTTTGGATGGTCTCAAATCGTCATCCAAACCTTTGGTGACTGTACCGAGTGCACCAATTACACTTGGTATCACCGTCACTTTCATGTTCTATAGTTTGTTGGGGTTTTTTTTTCAGTTCTCTTGCAAGATCTACATATTCTTCTCTCTTTTCGCTTTCCTTCAGTTTTACCCTATCCTCAACCAGAACGTCAAAGTCCACTATTAGGCAAAATCTCTTTTTTTTTTTGTTTATTATTATTATTATTATTATTATTATTATTATTATTATACATTTACCTCCTTGCGAGTTTTTTAAACCAGATTTAACTAGTTGTTTTTCACTGAAGTTTGAGTGACTGCTCAAGTCTCTGAAACTTTTCTCGATGTCCTACTTGAATTTAATGGTTCTTTTATTTCCAGACCTTTGAGAACCGTTTTAACCGCTACAACAACAAAATATATCACCTTCATCTCTATGTTCCTCTGGGTTTTTTTTCATCCCTCTGGCTAGATCCAGGTATCCGTCTATCTTCTTCATTTATTTTTACTCTAAGGTCGACTGAAACGGCAAAATACACTAGATGACAAGTTATTTTCTGTTTTATTAATAAATTCTTTTTCTAGTCTTCTGGTCGGGATCCATTTGTTTCTAAAAACCCCAAAGAATTTCATGGGCTTAATATCTTTGGAAAAAAATATGGTTTGTGCATGTACCATTTGTCAGGAGGACCAAAACTTAATCTTTTGCACGATTCCCAGTAGATTACCTTTCCCACCAAGTTATTCCTACTCTTACATTCTTTTTGTTCTCGTTGATGTATTCGTTTATTATGTGAATAATAATAATAATAATAATAATAATAATAATAATAATAATAATAATAATAATAATTACATACAAATGGATTACCTAATCCCAGCCAGACGACCAGACCTTATACTAATCAACAAGAAAAAAAAGAGAACTTGCAAAATTTTGTACTTTGCTGTCCGGGCAGCCGCAGAGTAAAATTGAAAGAAAGTGAAAAAAACGATAAATACTTCGACCTTGCTAGAGATCTGAAGAAATTGTGGAATATGAAAGCGACGTTTATACCAATTGTAATCGCTGCTCTTGCTACAGTCACAGATGGATTGCTAAAAGGACTGGAGGACGTCTAAATAAGAGGACGAGTGTAGACCATCCAAACTACTGCATTACTGAGATCGGCCAGAATATTGAGAAAAGTCCTGGAGACTTAAGGAGACTTGTTGTCACTCAAACTCCAGTGAAAGACCATCAGCTAACGCTGATGCGAAAACTCAAGCAATAAATAATGATAATACTTTTTATATATATGTGCCCGTGTGTATGTGTAGGTGTTCGTGGTGTAAAGGTTATCGTTGTAGGAAATTGATGCAACTACAAGGGTTCAAATCTTGGACGAAGGTGTTTGTATTTTACATTGCACTTGTGAAAGATATGGACCCATCTATCTTTGAATAAATTGTAGGGCAAACTGGACTCTTGGGCCTTTGTCTGGCAACTGGTCTTTGAATTCAAACCTGTTAAATTCTGCAAAAAAACAGACCTTGTGTCGCATCCTGCTTGCAAATGATTTGGTAAATATACACACACACTTATATATATATATATATATATGTGTGTGTGTGTATGTGTGTGTGTGTGTCTGTCTGTCTGTCTGAAAAGAACAGACAAGGATTTTTTTGTGCTTACAAACAAGATTCTACTTCTTTTTTTTTAAGTAGAACAATTATATTGTGAATTGAATTAACATGACCAGAAAATCCGGCAAACACCTACGCACGACATACGGAAACACTGGACAGCTGTTTCGATCTTATCAGGTCTCATCAGCAGTGCACACCGTGATCTCCATCACCTTAGATCGAACCATCGACCACAGACTGTAGAACCGAAACTCTACAACTGAGCAACAATCCATATTGCACACAAGTGACACCAAATCAACCAGTCATGGTAATTGCGCGGCCAATTACCCTGAATGTGTCTTGCAAGTTACATCCGTGCTCTTTGCAGAAGACACGGTCACCTCCAGGCCCATGTCTTCCCAGTAGGATTGGAAATATGCATCTGCTTAATTATTATAACGTCAAGGATAAGGATATAGATGTACATTTTTGTTTTGTTTTTTTAAGTAGAGGAATTATAGTGTGAATTGAAACAAGATTCATTTTGATTGTCTCGAACCACTGAAACATTTGTATGAACTGCCTTGTTTATTTACTTATTTCTATCTGTCAAATTTACCGTTAGTCTTACGAAAACATTAGACTAAAATAGCCCAGTCGGCTGGGGCTGTAGAATGCACAGACTCCATCTCTGCAGAGGCGTAAGACTCCTCGCCTCTCAACGAGTGTCCTGGATATGACACTAAACAATCTGATGGTGAGGCTCCAGTAATACTGTAGCTTTGCGGAATGCAGAGTACCCCTTCATTGCCATTGTTCCTTGTTCCACTCTGGCCAGTTTCTTTGTTTAATGGCATATCAAGCTTCGTGGGTTATCTAATGCCAAAGCCAATCTTGTAGAAGAACAGCAGAGTTACTATTCAAGGGTTTAATATTTACAAGATTCTGATTTAAATTCATTATCTGCAACAAGAAACAAGAAAAGGACAAATGACGAGAAAGTTTATTTGTTTTAGGTTTTTTGTTTTTTTGTTTGTTTGTTTGTTTTTGTTTTTTGTTTTCACTTTTTATTTCAATAAAATAATTACATCATATAGAAATTAATTCTCACTATTTTAGGAATTGTAAGCATTGTTTAAGAAGAAGGGAAAATCTTACGTAAAAGAGATTTCAGTAAAAAAAAGAAAAAAAGGAAAGTATTCACTTGCAAATGAAGATGATGAAAAATTGATTAAAAGAAAGAAAGAAAGAAAGAAAGAAAGAAAGAAAGAAAGAAAGAAAGAAATTAGAAACGAAAAGAAATCTGGACAACGAAAAAAAGAATCAATTTAAAAACAAAAAATAAATCTGCGAAGAAAGAAAGAAAGAAAGAAAGAAAGAAATTAGAAACGAAAAGAAATCTGGACAACGAAAAAAAGAATCAATTTTAAAACAAAAAATAAATCTGCGAAGAAAGAAAGAAAGAAAGAAAGAAAGAAAGAAAGAAAGAAAGAAAGAAAATGATTAAAGCAAAGAAAGAAAATTTGAAAAAATACTTAAAAAATGAAAGCGACAAAGAAATTAAGAAAACCCTTTTATAAGAGCAAATATAAAACCGAGGAAGATAGAGATATGAACAGAAAAGGGACAGACAGACAGACGGATCGTCAAGCCGACAAAAATAATCGAACAAAGAGGAAAAGAAAGAAAAAACATCAATGAAAAATATTTATATCGTCAAAAAGATTTTTGCAAAACTGATAAGAAAAAATTTCAGGAAAGTTTTTTTCTTAGTACACTATATATATATATATATATATATATACATTGTCAATGAGGTCAATTTGATGACAAGTGCGAGGTCAAACTTAACGTCTGGCTTACATGTCTTCCTGTTTTACTAAGACACCAGCAACGGAAAAATAAAAACTATTTTTACTTTTCCTGCTAAAGAAAGTAACATTCTGTCAACCGGGTTTACAACTTTGAAAGTCGCTTCTAAATAGAAATCGGATGTGACTTGTATAAGGACTTACTTAAACAGCGGAAAGAGGTCCATCAAAGAGGACACCACGTTTAGTTTATGACCTGTTTACCAAAATGATTCTAACTGGATTATCTCCCTTGAGTACAATTTTGCACGTAGACCAACAAATTATTGGCCAAGTCAAAAACAACAAACGTCGTTATTCAATCATCAAAATATTTTTCTAATCTTTCGTCAACTTTCGGCAGAATTCACTAATCCATTGAATTAGACTTGTGCAAAAGTTTCTAGCACAGTTGTTCGCATAAATTCACAGCGTCATTATTCAGTCATGACAATATGTTTCTCGCCTTCTTTTATTGAGTACCATTGTAAGTCCAGGAGGCTACTACAAACATTTTCCTTAGGCCATTCAGCTAGGGCTGTAGAATATACCGATGGCATCTCTGCTGAGGCGTAATATCCCACACCAACGAGAATCTTGGATATGACACAAAACAATTTGATGGTGAGACTCCATTACTTGAACTTCCGAAAATGTGAGATACTCCCTCATTACCATTGCTCCCAGATCTACCCCAACCTGGAATGGCAGCATCTGATAGGGTCCTATCTATGGGTCAAATAGAACTGTTTGTCATTTAAACTATGTGCAAACAAATGACTGATGTTAATTTGAATTGTTACAAAGGGGACCGTTTGACCATGAATAGTGATAAATAGAATAGTGTTAATTAGCAATACTTGGAACTACTTCACATTTAACAGTGTTGAAAAAATAAGAATACCTGTTTACAAAAAATAAAGTTAGTTTGAATTCATTTAATGATAAAATTACTTAGAAAAAATGTGTCAATGTGTGCAAACAAATGTCTGATGTTAATTTGAATTGTTACAAAGGGGACCGTTTGACCATGAATAGTGATAAATAGAATAGTGTTAATTAGCAATACTTGGAACTACTTCACATTTAACAGTGTTGAAAAAATAAGAATACCTGTTTACAAAAAATAAAGTTAGTTTGAATTCATTTAATGATAAAATTACTTAGAAAAAATGTGTCAATGTGTGCAAACAAATGTCTGATGTTAATTTGAATTGTTACAAAGGGGACCGTTTGACCATGAATAGTGATAAATAGAATAGTGTTAATTAGCAATACTTGGAACTACTTCACATTTAACAGTGTTGAAAAAATAAGAATACCTGTTTACAAAAAATAAAGTTAGTTTGAATTCATTTAATGATAAAATTACTTAAAAAAAATGTGTCAATGTGTGCAAACAAATGTCTGATGTTAATTTGAATTGTTACAAAGGGGACCGTTTGACCATGAATAGTGATAAATAGAATAGTGTTAATTAGCAATACTTGGAACTACTTCACATTTAACAGTGAATTGTTAAATATTGTTATGAGTATTGTTATGAGTTACATAACAATACTTGATACTCTTTAACTCTGGAAAAAATGAGCTCAAGCTTGTTTAAAAATGTTATCGACAAAATTATTTTACAAATCATATATTTGATATATAAGTTCAAACAGTGAATTGAATTACCATGACCAGAAAATCCGGTGAACATCTACTCACGGAAACACTGGAATGCTGTTTCGACCTTATTAGGTCTCATCAGCAGTGTATATCATGATCTCCATCACTGGACATCGAACCAGCGACCACAGATGGCAGAGCCGAAACTCTGCGACCACTAATCCATATCGCTAACAAGTGACACCAAATTAACTAGTAAGTGGTGGAGATCACGGTATACACTGCTGATGAGACCTAATAAGGTCGAAACAGCTGTCCAGTGTTTCCGTATGTCGTGTGTAAGTGTCAACCGGATTTTCTGATCACGGAAATTCAATTCACAATATAATTCCTCTACTTAAAAAAAGAAAATATACATGTTTAAACAGGATTTGACATTTAATAACCTACAAGGGTTGATATGCGAATACCCAACAAACCCGACCCCCACAAACCTTTCCAACTCAAACTCATGTTTGGTGAACATATTTAGCAAGTTAATACAGAGCTTTATGTTGTATAATAAAACTGTGAAGGAAATCAAATATTAATGCTATATCACAGGCCATTTCCAAAAACTAATGACTGTAAACTATAACCGGAATGTCACAACAGCCAGACGGCCAGTTTAACCACTATGGTATATTGTTTATCGACGCAATTTCGTGATAGCGCAAAAGATTGTGAATTCATATGAATATAAGGACTAATGTGTAAGATTTGCACCTTTCATACATGGCTGATGTAATTTTGATTTCAATAAAAATTTACATACACCCTACAATTGTGGTATAATGACAGTTTGATAAGATATAATGGCGTCTTATTGAATATAAACACATTGGTATTATTACTATATTCATATGGCACAACATTTTAAATAAAAAGATTGCTTAAAACTTATTTTTTTTGACGATTGGCTAAGTTTTGGTCATCCAAGTGTATTTTTAGGTGTTGACTTATTTAGCTGGTACACGTATATGTACTCTCATCCAGAACTTGAGCTAAACATCTTGGGGTCGACTAATATGCCGGTATAGTCTGGTTCTTATTCCTTATTTAGACATGTGATATTGTAAATTAGAGTATGAGGGGTTTCCACAGGGTGTAGTGGCTAACGTGTTGGACTGTGACCGCCAATCGCGCTATTATGTTCACTTTCAGACAAATACGATTGGGAAAGGCATGAACCCGTATATCCTCCCAGCTATGGGTTAAATAGTATCACTACTGTTATTCTATAAAGATGGTTATGGTATTAACTGACCCATGAAAGTTAATATGCCATTAAACAAAGAAACCAAACCCAATACATGAGATGAATAACCCAGATAGATCAATAATCTCAATCAACTGCCACACTGCGAAAATATCCAAATACGTGAATTACTATAAGTAAGTTGGCGACTATAGTCGAGGGTGTCCCGAAGGCTCCCTTTTCTATAGCTACTACACCAAGGTGTAGGGGAGGGTGCTACTCCTTTCCCTGGATAGCTCCACTTTACCCTTGATCTTTAACTTATAATGCTAAGTGTTTAGCAAGGCGGCATCAAGTACTATTTTTTGAGTCTTTGGTATGACTCGACCTGGGATTGAACACCCAGTCTTCCGGACAATTGGCGAATACTCAACTCATAATGCCAAAGCTCAGCAAATCAAAATTAAATCGATTCTCCAAAACCCGATAAGATGGAAGTCAAATTCCTATTCACAGACGGTAAACATAAGGAATGAATATCAACTCCTAAAGAAGATTTACACAATAGTCTCCGTGGTGTAAGTGCTAACTTACTGGGCTGCGACAAGGTAGTACGCGAGTTCGAACTCCAGTCGTGCTGTTAAGGTCACTTTCAGACTTGGGAAATGTATGAAATCCCTTATCTTCCCCGTAATGGAATAAAAGAACCACTATTTGGCCTAAAGAGTACAGTGTTCGCCAATGATCCGGACGACCGGGGTTCAATCCCAGGTCGAGTCATACCAAAGACTCAAAAAATGGTACATGATGCCGCCTTAACACACAGCATCCTAAGATAAGGATCAAGGGTAAAGTGGAAAAACCAGGGACTGGAGAAGTGCCCTCCCCTACACCTACTAAGGTTCCCAACTTTACTTACTATTCTTCACCAAAGACTGCTTTAAATAACCCACACAGGTTGATATGCCATTAAACAAAGTAACAAGCCAAATCAAATCTTACTGAACTAATGCACAGTGTTTTCTTCACGATAAAGATCTTCAGACACAAGTATTGCAATGTTAGGTTAGGTTATTGTTTAATGTCATATCAACCCTGGTGTGTTATTTAATTTCAAATCCTCTTTATACATAAATAAGATTTTTAGGCAAATAGTTTATTTTTAAACGAATCAGAGCTCATTTGTTTGAACACGTTTAAATGGTTACATGTATTGTAAACACTGATAATTCTAAATGGCTTCAAGTGTTGCAATCTAATACTGATAATTCTATTTAATATTAATCATTTGTTTGCATACATCTTAATGGTTTCAAGTATTGCTATCAAACGTTAATAATTCTATTTGCACACAGTTAAATGGTTTCAAGTATTCAAATCCAACACTAATTAGTCTATTTAATATTAATCATTTGTTTGCAAACATCTTAATGGTTTCAAGTATTGCTATCAAACGCTAATAATTCTATTTGCACACAGTTAAATGGTTTCAAGTATTCAAATCCAACACTAATTAGTCTATTTAATATTAATCATTTATTTCCTCACCGTTCAATGATTTTAAATGTTGCTATGTAACACTAACATTTCAATTAAACATCAGTCGTCAAACAGTTCTATTTGACCTATAGATTTTCTAGAGTTCAGGAATTGATGCCGCACCATAAGATGGTTTAGTGTCAAAATCAGGACACTCATTTGGGGGTTTTACCTCTCAGCGTATTCTACAGCCCCAATCGACTGGACTGGGATACAGTTTAGGGTCATATGCAGGATATTCGTTGGTAGGGCGTCTTACCCTTCAGCAAGTGGTCGAGTTGGCGTAGTCTATAGCCCAGGCCCACTGGGCGAGGTATAGCTTAGTATCACGGGATTGTTACGAAATGACGTCATGCAATGTTAAATATAGATGGATGACTAAAAACAATCAATGAACAGCATTTGAATTCAAGTTACCACTGCTTATTTGTCATGAATACTTTTTTTAAAATGCATGAAACCAACTCCCTCTTCACACAATTCATTTGGGCTTGGCAAATAAGTATGTACACGACCCATATCCAGTGTCTGCTTCACTAAATGCTGGGCAGGGACACATTTGCGCACGAATTCTCAGAAAAAAGGATTTCATTCCAATCCACACCCATATATATATATATATATATATAGTAAGAAGTAGAACTAAATATATATTAAGGTGTTCGCAAAGTTATGACGATTTATAAGAGAGAATATATAAAGCAAATCTAAGTTAACTTTATTTGGATATTTGGCTGTTCGGAAAGTTTTGACGTTTTCACTAACTGTTATTAACTCCCATGGAACTCTACATTTGTCTGTTAGTTTAGTTGGCTATAATATTCCTATGTGGGCCGTGGTGTAATGGTTATCGTCGCAGGAAATGGACACGGCGATACGAGTTCAAATCCTGGACGAGACTGGTTGCATTTCACATAGCACTAATACCATTGGGAAAGGTATGAATCCAATTATTCTCCCTCCAGCTATGAGTAAATAGTAGGGCAGACTAGGTTCTTCAGCCTTGGTGAGGCAACTAGTTTAGGAGAAGGAAAACTCCTAATTCAAACCTTTTCAACTCCGCTTAAAAATTGACCTTGTGTCATATCCTTCCCGAGCGGAGGGGTTGGTAAATATGATAATATTCCTATGTGGGCTATAACAGTTTTAATATTCGTCATTTGAAGTATGGTTTCTTGATAAGAATATCAAACTTGTTTCCAACAGATTGCTTATATCCCTATTGCTAAGAGTGAACCAGTCATATTGTGAAATTATACTAGTTTCTTTCTCATATATATATATATGTCTGTCACTTATGAAATGTTCTAGTGATCAAGACAAATGAAAATCTCAGTGCTAAATCTTTACTTTGTGTTATTATTTTGTTTTAATGGCATATCAAACGTTGTCCACATATGGTCAGAGAAGGCATGGACCGCTATTGAGAGATTGTCGATCATATGGAAATCTGATCTCTCTGATAAAATAAACAAATGTAGCCGTGTAAGTACTTCTGTATTGTTGCACTAACTGCACCAAAATGAAATGCATGGAGAAAAGTCTAAATGGGAACTATACACGAGTGCTGCACGGCGGTTTGAACAAATTCTGGAAACAGCTCCCAACAAAACAGTGGCTGTACGGCCACTTACCTCCTATCTTAAAAACCATACAAGTTAGACGAACAAGATATGCTGAAGACTACTGATGAAATAAGGATGAACTCATAAGCGACGTTCTCTTTTGGACTCCTACACATAAACACACCAGTTTTGGCGTATCAGCAAAGACTTTCATACACCAGCTTTGAGTGGACACCGTATGCTGTCTAGCGGATCTGCGAGGAGCGATGGATGAGAGATGGATGGGGAGAGAGACAGGGAACTCCGTAATATCTGCAGAGCTTAATGATGATATATATATATATATATATATATATATATATATAATCGAGCTGATTTACTATATATATATATATATATATCAACTTATTTTATGATTGTAACAAAAATAACTGCAGGTGTTTTTTATATCTTTATTAGCGTTCCATCTAATTTGCTATTTTTTACTTTTGTGTCAAACAAAAAACAATCGTGCCGAGATTTCGTCAGGTGTTTCCTACCAGATTTTTTTCAACACGACACATGTCAATTAAGAATTATTTTTTATTGATAGAGATCGCCCCTACAGATTGATGCCCAACATTACACTAAAACTTACGTAAATGTTACTTGTAGACCTAGGGGATTACTTCTATGATTTAATTATGATAATAATAAGGATATGTGCAAGAAATTGAAAGTTCACAATATTACCAAACGGTGTATGTACAACCCAGAATCTGTCCCGAAGAATGAGACGCACGTAATTCTCTAGGATTTTGAGATCCTCCTAATCCAGACCAGAATACTTGAACTAGAGATAGTTAACAAAAAAATAAACCTACTGAATAGTGAACTTTGCCGTCCTCGTGGACCACAGAAAAAACGAAGAGACAAGTACTTAGACCTTGCCAGAGAACTGAAGAAGCTATGGAATATTTAGATAATGGTAATGCCAATTGTAATTGGCGCGCTTGAAAAGATCTCCAAAGGCTTTGAAAAGTGACTGGAAGATTTGGAAATCGGAGGACGAGCCGAGAACAATCCAAACTACAGCATTGTTGAGATCGACCAGAATACTGAGAAGAGTCCTAGAAACCTGAAGAGACTTACTGCCACTCAGATTCCAGAGAAAGGTCATCAGCTAACGCTGGTGTGAAAAACTCGCAAATGATGATAATAATAATAATTATTATTATTATTATTATGATAATAATAAGTGCATCTAATGAAACAACATTAAGTGTGCCCTCCCCATTTATGTGGACCAGTGCCAAACAAAGCTGAGTAAATAAACATAAGGTGATGCAGGGGATAATACCAACTATTGATTATTTTCTATTACAGTGTGAACCCCACAAAGTTTTTATCAATCTGCAAACTTGACTGGAAGTTAGAGGCTTTAATGTATTATTCTAACAAATGTGCCGTACTTACAGCGTTAAAGTTGGGCGCAATTATCATCATCATCGAGGCATGATATATATATGTGTGTGTGTGTGTGTGTGCGTGTGTGGTTTGTAAGCGAATAAGAAACATTTTTAAATGAACTCATTTATTTGCACACAAATGTATCCAAGTATTGCTATTTAACAATAATAATCCAATTTAATATTAATTTAATATTAATAATTTGTTTGCATACAATTAAATGGTCTTAAACGACCCATTGATCGGAGTCAATCAAGTTGCACCACTCCGGGTCAGAGTAGACCTGGGAGTGAATAGCAATGAAAGGGTACTCCACACTCCCCAAAGTTCCAGGACTGGAACCTCACAATCAGATGCAGTCATATCTAGGATACTCGGTGGATGGAGGGGTGTCCTCGTGGTGTAATTGTTAAAGCGATGGACTGCGGAATCGTAGTACGCGAGTTCGTACTCCAGTCGCGCTATTACGTTCACTTTCGGGCAAATACCCTTGGGAAAGGTATGAACCCCCTTATCCTCCCAGCTATGGGTTGAATAGTACCACGACTGCTCTTCTTGGAGAATAGCATTGGTATTAAATAATCTACAAAGTTTGATACGCCATTAAACAAAGAAACCCAAACACTCGGTGGACGGAGGTCTTGCCCCTCTATAAGGAATATAATCGCCGCATTCTAAGCCCCAGGCGACTGCGAAAACAGAATAATGCTGCGAACGTGTGCCTCCGGGCAACACTCTACAGGGGGGGGGGCTGTGTTTTTCCTTCTCCAAGAACTGGTACTCTTACTGAGACAAAAGAGCCAGTCTTTGGTGAGGAGGTGAAAGGAAAAGATGGATTCATCACTGAAATACCCACAGCCTCGTCTAGGATTTGAACTCTGTCCATCAAATCCATTTTCTACGAGGATACCCGTTTTCCGATTACTATTGTTAAAAAAAATAAAATAAAACTAAGTAAAATAATAAAATAATCCTATTTACCCAACCCCTCCGCTCGGGAAGGATATGACACAAGGTCAGTTTTTAAGCGGAGTTTAACAGGTTTGAATTCACAGTTTTCCTTCTCCTAGACTAGTTGCCTAACCAAGGCTGAAGAACCTAGTCTGCCCTACTATTTACCCATAGCTGGAGGGAGAATAATTGGATTCATACCTTTCCCAAGGGTATTAGTGCTATGTGAAATGCAATCAGTCTCGTCCAGGATTTGAACTCGTGTCGCCGTTTACAGTTCCTACGACGATAACAATTACACCACAGGCACCTCCAAAAATAATAAAATAATAACAACTGCAATATCATTGAACTTTTTAATTAAATGATAAAGGCAGCTCGTACGAGACTTTTCATAAGCATCATAGATCGAACTATTTTAAAATTGAGATTAAAATATTGATGATAGCCACCAGTCTTTGACGGTCTCGCTAACAGATCAGAAAGCGCCATGGCGTCCATAGGCACAAGGTTGAGAATCCCTGTTATGTAAGACTGGTCTTATTTTAAATAGTTTGTTTTTCAAGACTAGAAGTATAAACATCTTAGCGGTCATGATGCGATCAGTGACCCCCGAATAAAAGACCCGGAGTCAGAGCCATCTTGTTTATCATTGGTAACACACTAACGTGTTTATCTATTTCACAACAAGAAAGAGGTGGCTCTGTTACTAAGGACAACAACGCTCACATATATGGGTTTTTTTTTCCCTTTTTTTTTTTTACTTACATTAATCTTCCTTCCGTGGAATGCCAACAAAAAAGAAAAAAAGGCGGTTACCAAGTTCCTTCCTTCGAGGTCGGTCAAGACCCGTATTCTAAATGGTTCTGACTGTAAAATACCCAAGAATACAATGGAGAGGTTGTTGCCAGTGATACGTGTTTTGGAATCTCACTAATGTTCAAGAGAGAAGTATTGTTACGAAGATTTTATATAGAATTACGTTTGGTTTGGTTTAGTTTATTTAAAGGCATCTGAACCCCCTAAGGGTTATTTTATGCCGGAAATTGATTCATTTGTAGATGTTTGATTATGATTATAGAAATATTTAATTACGATTACTTTTTAATCACTTTTTTTATTTATCAATAATAATCATTTGTTTACAAACAGTAATTCGTTCCTATTAAAATTTTTCTATCGAATTTTGATAAGCTATTCCCTATTACTTTGTTTCAGTCAATACTTGCTATCTAATAATTATCTATTTTTGCACAGTTATATGGTATCAAGTATTCCTTTCTAATACTAATAATTCATGCACAATTATATAGTTTCAAGTAACAATTCTTATTAGACAACGCTATTAATTTGTCCGGTCGGCTATGGCCGTAGAATACACCGACTGCTTCTCTGCAAAGGGGTAAGACCTCCCCCACCCACAACGAATATCCTGTTATGACACAAAACAATCTGATGGTGAGGTTCCAGTAATGCTGGACCTTTGGGGAATGTGGGTACCCATTCATTGCCATCGTTCTCATGTTCTCAGTTGCCCGGAGAGGTAGCACCTGATAGGTTTAAATAGAACTAAACTGTGGTAGCACCTATGGGTCAAATAGAACTAAACTGTGTACTAATGCTAAACTGAATTGTTTGAAATAGATCTGTTTTGTCACTTAACTGTTTGTAAGCAAAAAACGATACTTATACTAAACTGAATTGTTTAACATAGAACTGTTTATATGTATAAAAATGGATTTGGCATTAAATAACCTACAATGGTTGATGTGCCATAAAATCAAACCAAACTAATAATTTGTAAATGTTCGAAACATCTTAACTAATCAGTTTTCTATGTTCCATTGCAATCATTTTCAATCACCCTTTTTTATTGACGGCAACTACACAAGAATGCTGCAGCCCCCCACAAAGCAGCAGCTGCCCGACCACTTACCACCCATCACGAAAACTGTCCAAGTTAGACGAACCAGGCATGCGGGACACTGCTGGAGAAGTAGGGATGAACTCATAAGTGATGTACTCCTGTGGACCTCTTCACATGGACGAGCAAAGGCAGGAAGACCAGCTAGAACCTACATACCACACCTCTGAGCCGATACAGGACGTTGCCCTAAAGACCTGCCGAAAGCAATGGACGATAGAGAAGGGTGGCGAGAAAGGGTCAGGGATATCCGGTGCGACATGATGATGAATACTCATTCATTTTCACATAATCATAGGGGAAATCTATATGGTAGAGTTACGCTTCTAGGTTCCCCAACGGACTCATTCGCTTAGGAAAGGCATGAACCCCTTTATCATCCCAGATGTAGGTTGAATAGCTTCACTTCTGGTATTCAAAAAGGACGGATCTGGCATTAAATAAACTACGAGGTTGATATGCCATTAAAAACAAGAATCACACAGTTTTATAGTATTAAGTATTCCCATTCAATACAAATAAATTTAAATCTGCTTGGGCAGTAGAATACACCGAATGCATCTCTGCAGATTGGTATGACTCCTTGATGAATGTCTTGGATATGGAACTAAACTGTATCTGATAGTAAGGCTCCAATCCTATAGTTTTATGGTAGATGGAGAGCCCTTCATTGCCATTACTTCCAGGTCCACCCTGTTAGGATCCTATCTATAGGTCAAATAGAATTATTAGTTCTAAATAGCAATGCATGAAAGCATTTAGCTGTATGCAATGAGCTCTGCATCGATTTAAAATTATGTTACCTACAACCTATTGTTTACAAGTCATATTTATCAAATAATATATATATATACATATATATATTTATTTATTTATTTATATATATATATATATATATATATATATATATATATATATATATATACCGGCCCATCGTCATATCAAAGACTCAAAAAAATTATACTTGGTTCCCCCTTACTTAACACTCGGAATTATAAGGTAGAGATCAAAAGTAAGTGGAGCAATTAAGGGAGCGCCTTACCCAACCCCTCGGTATAGTAGCAATTGAAAAGGGAGCCTTCGGGTCTCCCTCAATAACAGTATCTCTCAATAATGGTCGGCCAACTACTATATATATATGCATGTATATAGAGGATTTTACATTAGATAACCTACAGGGGTTGACATGCCATAAAACAGAATCAGTCCACCAACCAGTCAATACAAATAATTTGCCTACGATTGAATGGTAAAAAAATTTGTAATGCAGTATTAAATGGATTAGTTATTTAACGGCACGTTAAACTTTTATGGGCTATTTAATGCTGAGATTGAGTCCCAAAGCAACCATTTTTAATGGCATTTTTTTCTATTACAAAAAATTTCTTAACGTTTTTCAGCGTGGAAAATGTACCAGACGAGCCAATTTGTCACTGCCTCCCACCAGACAAGACTTGACACAAGGTCAATGACTCGAAGGTCGATTAAAGTGGAGATCAGAGGAGGGGTGGTCGGGCACGAACCGAGGCTCGAGCCCAGCTGAACTATGTTGCAGCTCGCCCACCCGAAGCTGGCCCATCCGCACCGGAGGCCTTACGGTCTCAAGTCTGCCTTTGTTGGACTGTGCCCGTACCAGATGGACGAGACGAGCCGAATTTAAATGCTGGACAAGACAGTTTACTTTTCACTTCGTATTTATGCCCTTAAAAAAGTCACAAATCTCTCTCTTCTTCCCACACCTTGATATTGGTAAAATAATGGGGCAGACTAGGTTCTTTTACCCTTGGCAAATTGGCCAGTCTAAGAGAAGGAAAAGTTGACTTTTGAAAACCTGAAGAATAGACACATAAACGGAAAATCGGTGACACAATAGCGCACCATCTTTCTATTATCAGTTCATCCAAAGTGTGTGACAGGTTCTAAACAGGTTCTTCACCTCTATAAACAAAACAAATAACCTGTATAGGATATTTGCTAAGTTTTGACTTAATTAATGGTTGTCATCGAATCGATGGAAGAACATTATTATTATTATCAATATTTTTACTCCTTGAGAGATTTTCACAGCAGCGTTAGCTGTTTGTCTTTGAATGGAGTCTGATTGACAACAAATCTCCTCAAGTTTCCTGGATTCTTCCCAGTTGTTGAAATTATTGTTATTATTATTATTGATCGTTAAGTTTTTCACACCAGCATTGGTTGATGGTTTTTCAGAGGAGTTCGAGTGACAGCAATTATTTTCAAGTCTCTAGGACTCTTCGCAGTATTTTAGCCGATCTTGATAATGCTGTAGTCTGGATGGTCTCTACTTGTCCTCTTATTTCCAAGTCTTCCACTCCTTTTACCAAGCCCTTGGAGATTGTTCCGAGTGCACCAATTACAACTGGTATCACCGTCACTTTCATGCTCCATAGTTTTTTGTTCTCTGGTAAGGTCTACGTATTTATCTCTCTTTTCGGTTTCTTTTCTTTTTACTATGTGGTCTGCCGGAACGACAAAGTCCACTATTCGGTACGTTCTCTAATTTTTTTTTTTTTTTTTGACTATCATTAGGCCTGGTCGTATGGCTGAGATTAGGTGATCAGTTTGTATTATTATTATTATTATTATTATTATTATTATTATCACACACATTCACATTACCTGTAAAAATTCTACGCCCTTTCAGCAGGGCTTAGAACATGCCGACTGCATCGTCTGCAGAGTGTTGAGACACACCATGAATTGGGCACCCTGGGTATGAAACTAAATTCTATTAAGTAATGAGGCTCCAGTTCTGGAGCCCTGGGAAGAGGGAAGTACGCATTTCGTTGCCATTACTCCCAGCTCTACTTTGACTCAAAGTGATAATACTTGTTATGGTCCCAGCTGTTAGAAAATATGAATTGGTATACTAAAATATTATTTGTATGAAATGGCCGGAAACATTTGTTTAGACTAAAGATATAACTTCCTCTCGGTCGTCCCGTCTGGAAAATAGTGAGACATGAGGCCGGAAAAAAGGTTATTATATAGTTCTCGTGGATAATACGCACCCCTGACTTTTGGACTGAAAAATCTTGGAAAACAATGCGTCTTATATACAGATAATTCCGATAGTCTAGTTTCTAGCTCTTACAATAGACATGTGAGGAGCGGTTGACGTAACGGTTATCGTCCTAGGAAATGGAATCGGCAACTCGAGTTCAAACTCTAGACGAGGCTGTTGTTATTTCATTTCATGCAAATACCCTTGGTAAAGGCATGAATCCATCGGCCCTTCCCTTAGCAATGGATAAATAGTAGGGCAGGCTAGGTTCTTTAGCCCTGGTTAAGAAACCGGTCTAGAAGAAGGAAAACTCCGTTAAAAAAATTCAGCTTATGTCTCATCCTGACTATGGCGGAGAATTTTACTAAATCAGTAATCTATAGTAATGCGATGATAATGATGATGATGATGCTATGCGTTCGCGGGCGTGTCTTTGAATTACATAATGTTCTTCCGTAAAGATGATGATGATATATGGTTTGACCTGGACTGAACTTACTGTTATCTAAGCATCCACCATTTTCTCCTTTGGCATCTTTTCTTTTTTTTTTTTTTTTTGCTTCTTACATATTTCTTTATTAATTCTGTCTTTTCTCTTTCTTTCTTTTTTTTGTTTTGTTGTTGTTGTATTTTAATTTCAAGAAAGAAGATATAAATCAAGCAGTTACAGAAACAAACTTTGTATTGTTAACACTTCCAAATATGCAATGTTTGTTTTGTTTTTTGTTTTGTTTTTCTTTGTTTTTTGTTTATTTCTTCTTCTTCATTTATTTATCTTATTTTATTTTATTTTATTGAATTTTTGTGGAATGAAAGTGATCTTCAGTCATCTTCTGTTTACCAAAAAGGCAGGGCACGCGCCACACCTTTTTCGCGTACATGATTAGGAACACTCGTATTTCAAAGAAAATATTCTAAATATTTCCTAGGATCGTTTTGCAAGAAAATTAGCCCAACCAAAAATGAAGAACTACATCTCAGCCTAATTATAAAGATTTATTTTAATGAGAAAAATTTCTTTAATAACATGGCTTCACGCAGATTATTGTTTATTGTTAAAGACCATCTCTCCACGAGACTCGACTTTCTCTTAGTCCAGTCGGCAAGGACTGTAGAACGCAAAGACTGCATCTTTCCAGACTCACTCACAATAAGTGTCCTAGATATGACATTAAACCATCTATGGCGAGGCTCCAGCCTTGGAAATTCGGGAAATGTAGAGTACCCCTTTATTGCCATTGCTCCCAGGTCCACCCTGACGTGGAATGGTAGCACCTGATAGGGTCCTATCTATGGGTCAAATAGAAAAAAAACTATGTGCAAACATATGACTGTGACTGTTATATACTTGAAACCATTTAACTGCGTGCAAAAAAGACCCCAGACTCATTTAAAAATGTTATCTACAAAATGTCTTTACAAACCATATATATATATATATATATAAAGAAGATTTGGCATTAAATAACCTACAATGGTTGATATGCTATAAAACCAAACCAAACCATCGACTTTCTCCATAAGCAACAAACAAAAATGTTTGCCAATATTTCCTGTATCCAATGAGTAGGCACACTAAATTTGGTATCCCTATATCAAGCTAGACAAGTCTTCTAGATTGTGCCCAGTGTCCGCAAAGAACCGATGTATGCAAGTTCTTGCTGATCGGCCAACACTGTCACGTTCATATGTAGGAGCCCATAAGAGAACGTCTCTTATGAGTTCATCCTTACTTCTCCAGCAGTGATCAGCATGTCTTGTTCATCTTACTTGGATAGTTTGTGAGATGGAAGGTAAGTGGCCGTATAGCTACAGTTTTGTGGGGTGCTGCTTCTAAATTTGTTCAAAACAACACGTAGTATTCTTATGAAATTCCCAGGAGCGATCGATGATAGGAATGAATGGTGTGAGGGAACTTCGTGTTATCAGCATGAATAATTGATGATGATGATGATGATGATGATGATGATGATGAAATTAAGCCTCTGAAATTACAAGAGATTAGTTCACATACCTCGGTAGCAATATCTCATCTACTGAAAATGATGCCAAAATACGCTTAGGAAAAGCATAGACTTCTATTGACAAGTTAACAACCCTGCGGGAAAATCTGATATTTTTGATAGAATAAAACCGAAATTCTTCAAAGCTGTAGTTGTGCCAAAACTACTGCACGGTTGTACCATTCGTGGTCTAACGAAATGCTGAGAGAAAAAACTGGATTGGAACTGTGTAAGGATGCTGCGTGCTGTTTTGAACAAATCATCAAAGTAGCGCACTAAAAAATAATTGCTGTACGACCACATACCTCCCATCTTACAATTTTCCATGACGGGCAAGCACTGTTGGAGAAGTAGAACGAACTCATAAACATCAGTGTTGGCCGACCAGTAAAAACATTCATCTACTCTGTGCTGACACTGGATGCCATCTTGAGGACTTAACAAGACCAATGACTGATAGGGATGGATGGCAAAAGAGATTCAAGAGTATCCATCCTGACGTTTGATTATGATTATGATAATGATAATAATATATAGCTGTTTGACTGTCAATTAAGAACAGGCATACACTTCAAAATTGCTAATATAGATACATTAGAAAATATTTTACTACAGGGGTTGAACAAAATAATGGAAACACCTGGAAATTTCAAATTTATTTTAATATACTTTTCTGATTGCAGCCCGCTTGTGAAATCCGGCTTTGTGCAGCTCCTTACTTACAGTTTTTGAGGAAACTCGGTTCTCGAAATGGTCATTCGGCTCTGAAGTAATTTCTGAGCTGTATTCTTGTGATCCTACCTAACAATCCCCGTAAGAATCCGATGGTCCCTATCAAACAGCTTTTGCTTTCTTCCAGAGTTTTGCTTCAGAGACGAGGTTTTTCCTTCTTTCTCAAATGCTGTCATTACTTTCAAGACACTACTCCTTGCTACACCGAATAATTCAGCAGTTTTTGTTACACTAGCGCCTGCCATACGAGCACCAATAATTTGGCCCCCTTTAAAATCTGATAGATCTGCCATTTTAATGAATTTTGATTATTTTCTTCTGGTGATATCTGTAAAAAAACAATTTCAGTAAAATAAGACGAGAAAAATTAATAATAAATCAAAAAACATGAAAATAACAAACGTTTGATGGTTTTATAGGAGTTTCAAAATTATGATAAGATTTTGGGTGTTTCTATTATTTTGTCCTGTCCATATATATATATATATATATATTGTCATCCACAGACAGACTGTTTCGTTCTATCAGAACTCTTCACTTTGGCTAGACACGTAGGACGCTTGAAGCCGGGATCAACACCCATCCAACTTTACGTTAGACTTAGTATCAGACCGCTCGGTCAACAAGCGTACCACGTTGGCTAAGGGGATTATAAGGTCTTTATATATACGAATTTGAAAACTGTTTACTATATATTTTACTATTTAAATGCATTAGAAAATTGTTTGCTATACAAATGCTTTAGAAGGTATTTTACGATAAGAATACATTGGAAATGTAGTTACTGTATATAATAACACCGTTTTACAGTCGAGAGAGAAAGAGACAAGCAAACTCTTTCTGATAATTAATATGATGGCTTTTCAAAGGACACTTTGATATAAATGCATTTGAGATTATTTGATAAAGATGTAAGACCCATGAAGATGGCGAAACGTTTTATTTGAGGTAAGGGAAGGAGAAAAACTAGACAGTATCTATTGCACAGACAAGTGACACGGGTTCATCAAAAGAGAAGCAAGAGGCAAATAATAGGAATAAGTTAAGATCGCGACTCTGTTAAAAGATAGAAGGAAGTCGGAACGTTTTGTTTTGAGGCTACAAATAGGGAAAAGTCGGGACTGAGACAATGGTGCAGGCAAGAGGGGGGCAAATCGGGACAGAGAAAAAGACAATAGATTGGATTAAGAGGTAAAAGTAAGATGTAGAGGAAAGGCAATAAAGGAATGGGGTAGATTGGGAGAGAATCTATCAGAAATTAGAAGGGTTTATTATTTTCCGTGGTAGTTGTTGTTGGTGAATTCTTAGGTTTCGTTGGAAAATTCTGAAATCCGTATCTGGCTCTTTTTCTTCTTCTTATCCATTCACTTGTTATCCTCTTTTGTTTGTGGAAGCTGTAAGAAAAATAAGGACAGAAGAAACAGACAAGAATAACTTTAAACTCAAACTTTATTTTGAGGTTTGACAACTGTTCTGTGGTGTTGAAAAGTTTTCCTGAACCTGTAGAACTAGTTGCGTCTTCCAGACAATGTGTTGAAATATATGAGTCATTTTTGGTGAGTTATAAGTTTAAAGTTCAACATGTGTCCAGTAGGTGTGTTCAGCATAGGCTACTACTAGTAGAGAGGAGGTTCACTACTAGGCCTCAGAATCCAGTTAGCACGTGCGCTCTTTCCACTAGCAGCAGAGAGAACAGGTCCGTCGGGTAGAAGTGATATCAGCTTACTGAGAAAGAATTTCATTTTGACGTTAGGAAGCCCCTCTTGTTAATTTACTAAGCGTTTTGCTTAGATGTGGCACAAGGCCGAAAGAATGGGACACTCAATGAGATTCGAACTCACTCTTAGCAGGTTGACTAGTCAAGTTTGCTAACCATTACACTACCCAAGAAGCCTCCGAGGAAAACGTTACTTTTTGATTTTTTTTTAATCCCTACAAATCTAGAGGTAATAGTTAGTAGTGAACGTGTAAATACAATTGATTTTCTAAATCAAAAGAAAACATGTTGTCTTATACAACAATTTTTAATGGTAAATGACTAAAATGGAGATGTTTTTCATGAAGGTTCAAATATGCAAGCTAGCAGAGAATCGGTGAGAATTTGTCACACGTGGCAAAGAAGTAGGTTTCTTAAGAAACTAACAAAGAATGAATTAGAGGACATTTTTGTTTGTCATGAACTGGAATATGTGTAACAGGGACGAGCAATGATAAAACAAAGTGCCTTGCGTGTAACTGTACAAAAATAAGTATAAAATTAGATTTTATCTGATAAATACATTTGGGTCTTTTGTTTGGTTCTTGTTTGTTTTCTTCAAGTCAGGTTTTCGTGACTGATAATTGAAACTGAAGATAAGTCCTGTTTCCTAAAAGATTCAGATTACCCACCCACATAGAGTGGTTAACAATATCGATTCCCAGGAACCCAAAGATTTCACGAGCTTTCTTCAGTGTAGTTGAAAAAAAAAGAAGAAAAAATAAAGAAAAACGTTCAGTTCTGACTAGTTTCATCAGCTGTGTCTCACAGAGATGGTTAAGTTAAACATTTCATTTTTGACAAAAAAAATAAAAATTTCAAGAATATTATCAAACCATTTCTGATAGATAGATAGATAGATAGATAGATAGATTGGTTGATTGGTTTCTTTTACGGCGTATAAAAACTTTTCGTGTCATTTAACACCGAATTAAAATTTAAACAATTTAGTTTAGTATAAGTATAGTTTCTGATTACAAACAGTTAAATGTCAAAACAGTTCAGTTAAATGTCAAAACAGTTCTATTTCAAACAATTTACAGTAGCATAAGTACACAGTTTCAATGTCAAAAACAGTTCTACTTCAAACAATACAGTTAAGTACACAGTTTAGAACTATTTAAAATTAGTTTTATCTCAATTTTTTCAGTTTAGCATCAGTACGCATTTTCAATGTCAAGAACAGTTCCATTTCAAACAATTCCGTTTAGCATAAGTACACAATTCAGTTCTATTTAACCCATTCATAGAACCCTACCAGGTGCTACCACTCCGGGCCAGAGTGGACATGGGAGCGATGGCAATGAAACGGTGCTCTGCATTCCCCAAAGCTCCAGCATTACTGGAGCTTCACCATTAGATTGTTTAGGTCACTCGTTGGGGAGTGTCTTACAGCTCTGCAGAGAAGCAGTCGGTGTATTCTACAGCCCTAGCCGACTGGGCAAGATAGACAGATAGATAGATAGGTCGAAAAGAAGAAAGATGTACAACAGATCTCTCTCAGGCATAAAAAATAGTTTCTGTATGTACTAATAGCTCTTTTCGTCTTCTTATAAAATCCATAGAAGGCAAACCTATGAACAGATAAATATGAATGTGTAGAAATCTTTGGACAAAAAACTATCTTTTCATTTCGATAAACCAACAGAAAACTATTTCAGTCCCATATTTTCTAGCGTGAGTTTTATTACCGGTCGAAATTAACCAAATCGTCTGTTTGGTTTGGTTTCTTTTAAAGGCATATCAACCTCCTTAGGTAATTTAACGCCAAAGTTATCCTTATAGTAAACCAGTAGTGGAAATATTTAACCCATAGCTTAAGGAAGTTCATGCCTTTCCCAAAGTGGATTAGTCCGACAGTGAACGTAATAGAGTAACTGGAATTCGAACTCGTTTACTACGAGACCGAAGTCCAGCACTTTAACCATTACGCCACGGGGACTTCTCCAAAAAAAAAAAATAACGTTTCCAAATACAACAGGAATTCACCCTACTAGAGGGGCGCTACCCATTTCCCTGAATTGCTCCACTTAATCTTGATCCGTATCTTATAATGCTGAATGTTAAGCAATGAGACATCAAGTACCATTTTTGATATGACTCATCTTCTCTGTCTCCTCTAGGAAACTCAGCCCAGTCGGCAGGGGACTATAGAATACATCAACTGCATCCCTGCAAAGGGGTAAGACTCCCCACAACGTGTGTCCTGGATATGATATTAAACAGTCTGATGGTGAGGCACCAGTAATGCTGGAATTTCGGGGGAATATGGAGTACTACTTCATTGCCATTGCTACCAGGTTCACTCTGGCTCGGAGTGGTAGCACCTGATAGGGTCTTATCTCAGGGTCAGATAGAACTGTTTGACATTTAAACTGTGGGCAAACAAATGACTGATGTAAAATTGAATTGTTTGAAATGGAAATGTTTGATTATTTAACTGTGTGTAAAAATGAACAATGTTTAATTGAATTGTTAGTGATACTTAAAAATACTTGGAACCATTTTACTTTGTAGACTTATGTTTACAAATCCTTTATATTTAATATATATGAATAAATATGAATATATATATATATATATATATATATATATATATATATATATATATTGCATGTGCGTGTGTGTGTGTGTGTGTGTGTGTGTGTGTGTGTGTGTGTGTGTGTACGTGAGTGTGTATGTGTGTGTGAGAGAGAGAGAGAGAAAGAGGGAGAGAGAGAGTTCTGAGTTCAGACTCCTTTCTTCGACTAGATCGGTATCCCTAGCGAGGCTTAAGAGGCCAGTCTACCCAAATCTGAATTGGGAGAAAAGAGATGCCGTTTTCAAAGCCATTAGTACGAAGTGAAATGTAATCAGCCTCGACAAGGATTCGAACTTGGTACAGCAATTCAATTTTCTATACCACTCACGCTCCTACTCGTTTTCCGAGAAAAAAAATGTATCGGGAGATTCAAGAAGTTATATCATTTGTAATACCCCCCCCAAAAAAATTGATATCATTTCGTCATCTAAAACTTGACTGATTTTCTTTAAATGATCTCAAATTTTAACAGCAAGCGTAGAAAGAACTGAAAATTTTGTGTTTAATATTTAAACACCTTTTCTTTTCTTGAATGGCATTTCTATACCTGAGCAGAAAAAAAACATAAAATATTAAATGTAGAATTTTCAGTTGTTTTAACGTCTGCAGTTAAAATTTGAGATAATTTCTATGAGGATTGATCAAGTTATAAGATTACGAAATATCAATTTTTCTGAAATACGCTGTGCATGTCAAATGATATTTTAAAAATTTAAGTTAAGAAAGAAACTATAATCAAAATTATTATTTATTGACAATGCCTTCCTCTTTGAACTTTTTGTGCCACGTCCAAATGTGCATCGCAGTTGGTGCATTTTTAGCGAATTCTCTCACAAATGCCCACTATGCAATCTTGTTTGACTTAATTCAATCATAGTAAAACGATTTCGTCTGTGTTCGATCACACGAAACGTTTCCTCTTTTCTAGTGAATGACATTTTTATATATTAAAAATCTACTTACGCTAAACTTAATTGTTTGAAATAAAACTGTTTTGACATGTAACTGTGTGTAAAGAAAATTTGTACTTATACTAAACTGAATTAGCTGCATTAGAACTGTTTTGACAAACTGTATACTCATGCCAAACTGGTTTGTTTGAAATAGAGCTGACTACTTGCATAAAATGGATTTGGCGTTAAACAACCTACAAAGGTTAATATGCCATAAACCCAACCAACCGACCAACCATCAAGAAAACTTTTTTTTGGCAGGGAGGATGTCTTACCTCTCTACAGGGGTTGCAGTCCACGTGTTCTATTGAAAACAGTTCAGTTTAGCATAAGTACATTGTTTAATTGTCAAAAACATTTCCATTTCAAACTATTTAAGCAGTTGTATGTAATAATTCAGTTAAGTGTAAATAGAGTTTTAATGTCGAAAAACAGTTCTATTTGAAATAATTCAGTTAAGCATAAGCACGTAGTTTAAGTGTAAGTACGGTTTAATTGTCAAAAACGTTTCTATTTCAAGCTATTCAGTTTACTCAATTCATTTTAGCATAAGTATGCTGTTAGTTCTATTTAACCCATAGATAGGGCCCTATCAGGTGCTACCACTCCGGGCCAGAGTTGACCTGGGAGCGATGGTAATGAAGGGGTACTCCGCATTCCCCAAAGCACCAGAACTGCTGGAACCTCACTATCAAATTGTTTAGTGTCATATCCAGGACACTCGTTAGGGGGGGGTCTTACTGCAGAGGTGCAGTCAGTGTATTCTACAGCCCCAGCTGACTGGGCAATACACAGATTTAAATGTCAGACAGTTTTATTTCAGATAATTCAGTTCAGCATTAGTACACAGTTTAGATGTCAAAAACAGTTCTATTTCGAGCAATTCAGTTCAGCACTAGTACGCAGTTCCAATGTCAAAACAGTTCTATTTTAAACAATTCAGTTTAAATGCAAAAATCAGTATAATAAAAGAAGCACGGTTTTGTTCTATCTAACCCATAGATAGGACCCTTATCAGGTGCTACCACTCCGGGCCAGAGTGGACTGGGGAGCGATGGTAATGAAGGGGTACTCCGCATTCCCCAAAGCTCCAGCACTGCTGGAACCTCACCATCAGATTGTTTGGTGTTATATCCAGGACACTCGTTGGGGGGGGGCTTACCCCTCTGCAGAGAAGCAGTCGGTGTATTCTACAGCCCCAAATATAGGTGTTGATATGCCATTAAGCAAATAAACCGACAAACCACTTTACCAGTGGATCGCACCATCCGCCTGTCAGACTTTCACATATCTACTGCTGATAAACAAGGTTCTTCTGTACAATGGGAAATACATTTTGTTTGGTTTCTTTGTTTAATGACATATCAACCGTCCTGGGTTATTTAATATTAAATGCCGAAACCATCCTATAGTAAAAGAATAGTCATCATCATCATCATGTCGCGCTGGTAGCATGGATATCCCTGACCCTCTCTTGCCACTCCTCCCTATCGTTCATCGCCCTAGGCAGGTCTTCAGGACAACATCCCGTTTCCTCACATAGCTGCTGAATGTATGTTCGTGCTGGTCGTCCTGCTTTTGCACGGCCATGTATGGGGGTCCATAAGAGTACATCTCTTATGAGCTCGTCCCTGCTTCTCCAGCAGTGTCCTGAATGTCTGGTTCGTCTAACTTGAATAGTTTTAGTGATAGGAGGCAGGTGGCCGTACAGTTGGTGTCTTGTGGGGTGTTGCCGCCATGTAGTGCACCCATATAGCAGTATTGATGTGACCGCTGCCTTTCATTTTATCGGTTAGGTCTGATTTCCATATAATCGATAGCCTATTGATAGCTGTCCATGCTTTCGTTAACCTCGTGTCGATGTCCTTTTCTGTTGATGCGACGCTGCTTCCTAGGTAAGTGAATTTGTCTACTGGTACTAATAAAGCCATAACTGGAAGGGTAAGGAGTTTCATATCTTTTCCAAGGGTCAAATCAAATTGTTTTTAAAGTAAATTGCTTTAAAAAATATATCAAGAACAACGGATACCATTGGATTTTACGTTTCGTATTCATCTCCTGACGTTTTTCGTGAAACTTCTTGTGATGCTTCTCGACCTTTTGGCTGGATGGGCGGTCATTGACCCGAAAGTATAGCACAGGACTTCTTGGTCCAGTTTAAGCTATAATCAGGCATCCGTGCTTGGACCCATGTTTGGGTCCAAGTCCAGCTCGGCTCATCAGGCTCTCATTGCACTAATTGAGCCGATGACCAGCAAAGTCCTGCAAGGTTCGAGCTATACTTGCTGGTCAATGACCGACCATCCAACCAAAAGGCCGAGAAGCATCGCAAGAAGTTTCACGAAAAACGTCAGGAGATGAATTCGAAACGTAAAATCCAATGGCATCCGTTGTTCTTGATATTTTTTAAAGCAATTGACTTTAAAAACAATTTGATTTTGGCCTTTTCAATTATTGATAAAGAGATAAACAAAGGACACATGAGGAGGGCTGAAGGATACAGCGGCCGAAACTTTATATTTTAATTCACCACAACAGTCCGAAAATCACCAGAATAAGCCACATCTAAAAAATTCAGATAGATAATGAATATAATAATATGACTAGAACTCGAAATCATATTCAACGATGTCGCCGTCTAGAACATTTGCCACTGTGCCACAGAGAGTCCACCGATGGGAAGAACTGGTCAAAACTCAAGTAATAACTACGTGTTAAGTTTCATACATATTGGTCCAACTACGCACATATTTGTTTTGTCTACCTATTCCAATCGTTTCGATATTGATTCTGTTTCATAAGGAAAAACGTCATCACTACAAAAATGGATACCTATATAAAACGGCAAGGACACTGAGTGTTGTTATTGTCAATAAAAAATAATCTCTCGCAATAATTATGATGATAATAATAATATTGATGATGATAATAATAATATGAATATAATAATATTGATAATGATAATAATAATGACAACAGAGAGAGAAAGACAGGGAAAGAAAGAGAGAGACAGACAGAGAGAGAGAGAGAGAGAGAGAAAACAAAAGAAACTCTAATACATTTGTGCATTCCCAGGGAATACCCATTTATGTCATCGTATGTTAGTTTGACCTTCGATTTTGACGTGGGTGGTTTCGATTTTCGCGTCAAGGAAAATGAAAAAATATATAACGGTAAAGCCGATGGCTGTGATCAACATATAGATTATCCCATTGCTGTTGTTGCTGTGGGAGGTGGAGCTTTCGTACTTATATTGATTACGCAGACAAAAAGTTTCAAATTAGGTTCTCTTACGCAGGAAGATTCTATTAGGATAGCACTAATAAGATTTAAGATGATATTACTAGTAATATAATAAAAAGCGGATTAAATTATGAAAGAAATACTCGTCAGATTTAACAATGGTTGATAATACTTTATTTAATAATAATAAAATTCAAGATAATATTACTTTTATTACTACAAATAAAAAGTAACTGAAATGAAGATGAAAGAACAACTAGTCAAAAATTTTAAATGGTACACAATTCTTAAGATGAAGTTTGGTCGGTTATTATTATTCATAATTTTGAATAGCGTTATACTTTATCTTCCTAGATCATGTTGCTTTCCATTGTTACTAAAAAGATAAACCACCCTTTTGAAAGGACGTAGAATACGATGGCTGTATCCCCTATAGAGGTGTATCTATCTGTGCCTCCCACCAGACAGGATTTTCATAGTGGGGGTTTAGGGAATAGGAAGATCGGGCACTGGCCGAACCTACTATGCTGGTCATAGGCTCACTGAGTGCAATGTGAGTCAGGTGACCCTACTGGACTTAGACTCACTAAGTGCATTGTGAGTCCGGCACGTATGCCCGCTCATAGCTTGAACCAGGCCTGAAGGTGTGGTGCTATGCTTTGCTTGCCATTGATAATTTGTCTACCCGAGAGTGGTCCAGCCGATGCTGGGGGTCATGAGGCAACGAAAAGCGATCCTCTACAAAAAAAACAAGTTGTCTTGTGAATAACACTAAACTGAATCTGGTGGTGAGGTTCCAATTCCAGAGCTCTGGGGAATGTGGGGTACTTTTTCATTGTCATTGTTCACACATCCATTCTGATTCGGAGGGGTATTTTTTGGTTTGGTTTTATGGCACATCGACCATTGTAGGTTATTCAATGCGAGATCCATTTTTATACATATATATTAGGGATATGGGATTTAATTTGGTTTGGTTTCATGGCATATCAACCATTGTAGGTTATTTAATTTCAAATCCATTTTATTCATAAAAACAGTTCAATTTCAAACAATTCAGATTAGCATAAGTACACAGTTTAAATGTGAAAACAGTTCTATTTCAATCTATTCGGTTTAGTCAACAAAGTTAAATGGTTCCAAGTATTGGTATGTATTACAAACAATTCAGTTAAACATCAGTCATTTATTTACTCACAGTCAAATGTAAAAACAGTTCTATTTCAAAAAATTCAATTCAGTTTAAAATCAGTACGCAGTTTAAATGTCAAAACAGTTCTTTTTCAAACAATTCAGTTTAGCAAAAGTATGCAGTTTAAAAGTGAAAACAATTAATTTCAAACAATTCAGTTTAGCATAAACAGTTTAGTTCTCGTTGTGCAATGGATAAGTACTACCACTCCGGACCAGAGTGGACCTGGGAGCGGTGACAATAAAGGAGTACTCTGCATTCCCCAAATTTCCAGCATTACTTGGGCCTCACCATCAGCTTGTTTAGTGTCATATCTAGGACACTCGTTGGGAGAGTCTCACACCGCTGCAGAGAAACGGTTGGTGTATTCTACAACCCCGCCCAGCCGACTGGGCCAGGGAGTGTTAGTACCTGTTAATGGCATATCAGCCTTCTTGAGTTATTTAATGCCAAATTAATCTTCGTAGAAGAATAGTAATGGTACTATTTACCAACCCCTCCGCTCGGGCAGGATTTACTATTTACCCATAGCTGGAGGGAGAATAAGGGGGTTCATACCTTTCCCAAGGGTATTTGCCCGAAAGTGAACGTAATAGCGCGACTGGAGTACGAACTCGCGTACTACGATTCCGCAGTGCATCGCTTTAACCATTACACCACGAGGACACCCCTGAGAAGAATAGTAATGGTACAATTTAACGCAGAGTTTGGGGGTACAAGGGGGTTCATACATTACCCATTAGTCCAAATGTTATTGTAATAGCGCGACAGGAGTTCGAACGCGATTACTTCGATATCGCAGTTCAACACGTTAATCACTACACCAAGGGATCCCCCCACCATCAGCGAGTGTCCTGGATATGACACTAAACAAACTGATGGTGTGGTTCCAGTAATGCTGGCGCTTTGGGAAATGCAGAGTACCTCTTTATTGCCATCACTCCCACGTCCACTCTGGTCCGGAGTGGTAGCACCTAATAGGGTCCTATATATGGGTCAAGTAGTTAGCCCTACTATTTACCCATAGCTGGAGGGAGAATAATTGGATTCATACCTTTCCCAAGGGTATTAGTGCTATGGGAAGGTGCCCGTGGTGTAATGGTTATCGTCGTAGGAAATGGACACGGCGACACGAGTTCAAATCTTGGACGACACTGATTGCATTTCACATAGCACTAATACCCTTGGGAAAGGTAGGAATCCAATTATTCTCCCTCCAGCTATGGGTAAATAGTAGGGCAGACTGAGTTCTTTAGCCTTGGTAAGGCAACTAGTCTAGGAGAAGGAAAACTATTAATTCAAACCTGTTAAACTCCGCTTAAAAATTGATCTTGTGTCATATCCTGCCCGAGCGGAGGGGTTGGGTAAATATGATTTGTGCTATGGGAAATGCAATCAGTTTAGTTTTGTTTTATTCTTGGTTACTTATTACCAAATCCTGTTTTTACATATATATTAGATATGATTTGTGAACATTTTTTGTAGATATTTTTTAAATGAGCCTAAGCTGATTTTTTTTTTTTTTTTTTGCACACAGATAGTTTCAAGCATTTTTGTCAAACATGATAATGCTATTTCCTATGTTTGTGAATTTCATTTGTTTGTGCATATTTAAATGGATATGTACCATAGCCAGATACGGATATGCGAAATGGACATATAATAATCATATATATATAACACAGAACATATGAATCTCGAAACTCGAAAAACACGTAACGACTTCTCAGTTCAGGTACGAAACTCTTTATAACCTTTGAGTTTAAAGGTTCTTCGACATAAAGAGAGAGAGGCACAATCTTTATATTCTGGCTTTTTCATCTCCCCCTCCCCCAAAACGTGTGGCACCCGCCACAAAGGTCTCCACGAGCAAGCGAAAACCAACCGTCTTTCCCCGAGGTAGGTCTTATCTCAACTCACTGACTTTTTCAAAATCTCCCCAAATCCTCCGCGCGCTTCCGATGCGTGACGTCATTCACACTCGCTAGCCTCCGTTTCCCATCTGGGCTATTGTGACATCTCTGAGTGACACGTCCGCTCTGCGCGCGCTCGTGAACACCTATGTTAATGTTGCACCTTAGTAACCCATGTGGTGAGCCGAAAGGTTCTCAGCCTAACTAAACCCAAAGGCATAAACCGAAATCCCTCGGCCATTATATTACAGATGTACAGATATTATTTCTAAACACATTTTGCACATATACACAGTTAAATGATCACATATTTCTATTTCTAACAATTCGATTTAGCATAAGTCAGCAAAGTTAAACAGTTTCAAGTATTGCTATGTATCACTAACAATTCAATTTAACGTCCATAATTTGTTTACATGCAGTTAACTGATCAAGCAGTTCTATTTCTAGCAATTCAATTTAACATAAGTCATTTGTTTCCATTCAGTTTAAATGTCAAACAGTTCTATTTGACCCATAGATAGGACTCTATCAGGTGCTACCACTCCAAGTCAGAGTGGACCCCACATTCTCCGAAGTTCCAGCATTACTGCAGACACTTCATCAGATTGTTTAGTTGCACATACTTGACACTCGTTGAGGAGTCTTACTCCTTTGCAGTGATGCAGTCGGTTTATTCTACAGCCCCAGTCGACAGGACTGATAAATAAGATTTAATAAGGTTAAATGATTATTGAAACCATTTACTTTGGTGGGGTGGGACGAAAAAAACCAGAAGAGAAGACCAGACTTATTGTTAATTAACAAGAACATAAGAATCTATGATCAAGCGGATCTTACCTATCTAACTGACCATAGGGTTGCCCAGTCAGCTGGGGCTGTAGAATACACTGACTGCACCTCTGCAGAGGGGTAAGACCCCCACCAACGAGTGTCCTGTTTATGACCCTAAACAATCTGATGGTGAGGTTCCAGCAGTGCTGAAGCTTTGGGGAATGCGGAGTACCCATTCATTGCCATCGCTCCCAGGTCCACTCTAGCCCGGAGTGGTAGCACCTGATAGGGCCCTATCTATGGGTTAAATAGAACTAACAGCATACTTATGCTAAAATGAATTGAGTAAACTGAATAGCTTGAAATAGAAACGTTTTTGACAATTAAACCGTACTTACACTTAAACTGCGTACTTATGCTTAACTGAATTATTTCAAATAGAACTGTTTTTCGACATTAAAACTGTATTTTCACTTAACTGAATTATTACATATAACTGCTTGAATAGTTTGAAATGGAAATGTTTTTGACAATTAAACTGTGTACTTATGCTAAACTGAACTGTTTTCAATAGAACAGATTATTTACATAAAAATGGATTTGTCGTTAAATAACCTACAAAGGTTGATATGCCATAAAACCAAAGAAACCAATGATCATAGGGTGAAAATAAAAGAAAACCAAAAGATAGATAAAATCTTGGATCTTTCCAGAGAGCTGAAAAATCCACGTGCAGGATGTGACACAAGGTCAAATTTTGAGTGAGTTGCAACAGGTTTGACTTCAGTGTTTTTCTTATTCCGAGACTGAGTGGTAATTTACTAAGCTTTTTGCTTAGATGTGGCACAAGGCCATATGAAAGGGGCACCCAATGAGACTCGAACTCACTCGTGTAGATTTGCAAGTGGAGCTTGCTAACCATTACACCACCACAGGCGCTTTTATTCCTAGATTGAGTGCCTTACATAATCTGCCTATTTACCCAGAGTTGGCCGGTAAAGAGATGGATTCATGCTTTCCCAAATATTAGCGCCAAGTGAAACGCAATCAGCTTCGTCCAAGATTTGAACCTGGGTCGCCGTTTCCATTTCATTCAACGATAACCGTTATGCTTGAATTATGTGTTTGTTCTTAAAATACTGACATTGTTACTGAATCTGAAGTGATTATGGTAATTTACTAAGCTTTTTTGCTTAGATGTGGCACAACATATGAAAGGGGCACCCAATGAGACTCGAACTCACTCGTGTAGGTTTGCTAGTCGAGCTTGCTAACCATTACACCACCAGAGGCGCCTTAATAAATACTAGCCTTGCAAGCCACTAATGGGAATCTGAAGTGATTATGTGATTGAGTGAGGATAATTCATTCTTTATTATATAAAACTGAAGGACGTTTTTTAAATGACCAGAATAGCCGAGAGGCGCTAAAGGCGCAACAGTTATCATCGTGGGAAGGGAACTCGAAAGTCCGAGTTCAAATCCTGAACGAGGCTTTTTTTTTTTTCATCATAAGCGCGAATTGCCTCAGAAAATGTATGAATCCAACTATTGTCCTTCCAGCTATAAGTAAATAATAAGGCAGACAGGGCTCTTTGGTACGGCAACAAGTCTAGGAGAAGGAATAATCTAGTTAAACTAGTTGAAGACCTGGAGAGGGATGGGCTCTGCCATGTAATTCTTGCCCAAGACACGCTCCCTGAATAGGGTAGCCTCGACCAAACTAGGTTTAAGAGACCAGAGAGTGAGAATAGATTAGAAAAGATAGGAGAGTCGAGAAAAGCTGAGGAGACTTGCTGTCACTTGGCCTTCAGCAAAAAAAAAAAAAACACCCATTTGAACTAGTGTGAAAATTAGCAAAAGATATAAAGATAATTATTATTTAAAAAAGAGACTGAATCTCTTTTAATAGCAACACAAAATAATGCCAAGGAAACTAATTGTGTCAAATCAAAAATTGATGTCACACAGAAGAAAAGTGGGTTGAGGCTATGAAATGATGAGAGATGCAACAGTTAATCACATGGTAAACGAATGCAACAAACTGGGACAAAAATACAATAGCACCCATGACTGGATGAGAAAGGGAATCCACAGGGAATTATGCAAGAGGCTGTGGGTGTGAAAAACTTGCCAGGAAATAATAGTAATAACTACAAACAATTGTTAAAAACACTTGGTGTCCGCTTCTTTCCAAGCGAAAGATGATTACCCCCTGTGCTCAGTAACGAACAACATCAGTGTGAAGATTCACTGGTGAGGATATGACCTTCGGATTTCACTCTCCGTCTTCCCTTAAACCTCTCTCTCTCTCTCTCTCTCTCTCTCTCTCTCGTTCTTTTATGTGGCAATAATGGAATGGTGGTAATGAGAGGACTGCGGTAGTCAATACACACACACGCACACACACACACATATATATATATATATATAATGAAAGCGATAGGGTGAGAGAGAACTAGCCGAGGTCTACAGATGGTTCAAAAACAGCTGTCATGTCCGTGACCCACAACGAAACACACGGCGTCTTAGTATTGTTCGTGAACAAACGCGACAGAAGATTTTATTACTTCATTTTTTTTTCTTTCTTTCATCTTTTCTTTTTCGACTTTCTTTCTTTCTTTCTTTCTAGTTAATTCTTTCTTTTTTCGTTCTTTATTCCTTTTTTTTTTCTCCTCCCTTCCTTTTTTCTTTCCTTCTTTCTTCCTCCCTTTCTTTATTCCTTTTTCCTTTCTTTCGTTTTTTCTCTCTTCCTTCCTTCTTTCCTTTTTCTTCCTTCCCTTCTTTTTTCTTTCCTCCTTTACTTCCTTTTATTTTCTTTCGTTCTTCCTTCCTGTTTCTTTGTTTCTTTCTTCTATCCTTACTTTCTTTTTTCTTATCTTACTTTCTTTTTTTTCTTCCTTTTTTTTCTTTTTCCTTTCTTTCCTTCTTCTTTGTTTTCTTCCTTTCTTCATTTCTCCCTTTCTTTTTTCTTTCTTTTTTCGCTATTTCTTTTTTCCTTTCTTCCGTCTTTTTTACTTCTTTCTTCCTTTCGTTTTTTTGTTTTTCTTTCCTTTCTTTCATTCATTCATTCATTCCATCTTTCTTTTCTTTTCTTTTTCGTTCTTTCTTTCTTTTTCCGTCCTTTCTTTTTTTTTTCTTTTTACATAATTTCTGTTGTGTACCATCGTATAGATTAGATTTGTGGGGCCTTTTTGTGTGTACAAATACGTATAACACAAGAGAGCATATATTTTTGTATAGAACAATGAATGAGAACATGTGGGAATCTCAAATGATGTGGCACAAGGCCATATGAAAGGGGCACCCAATGAGACTCGAACTCACTCGTGTAGGTTCGCTAGTCGAGCTTGTTAACCATTACACCACCAAAGGCGCCTACAAATCCCGCATATGAAATATATCCATATTCTATTATCTACAATTTTCTCTTGGTACGAAATATGAAAATTGCTGGGAGTAGCGGATCCATCCAGAAAGAAACATTTTTTTCGTCTGTGTTTCGTCAGAGGATGATCCCGAGAAGAAGAAAAAACTGCAAGAATATGCACTCAGTCAACAATGAAGGGTGGGGGATTTAGTGATTTACCCTGGATCCGATAATGGCAGCGTAGTGGTGGCTCCAGTCAGCCATTATGGTTGGTTGGTTGGATTTTATGGCATATCAACCTTTGTATGTTATTTTACGCCAAATCCATTTTTATGTAAATAATCAGTTCTATTTCAAACAATTCAGTTTAGCATGAGTACACAGTTTAATTGTCAAAAGCATTTCTATTTCAAACTATTCAGTTTATTCAAACAGTTCCAATTCAGCTAATTCAGTTTAGCGTAAATACAGATTTTGTTTACACGCAGTTAAATGTAAAAACAGTTCTATATATAACAATTCAGTTTAGTGTAAGTAGAGTTTCAACGTCAAAAACAGTTCAATTTCAAACAAATCAGTTTAGCATAAGCACGCAGTTTAAATGTAAGTACAGTTTAATTTAAACATTTCTATTTCAAGCTGTTCAGTTTAGTTAAGCAGTTTTAATTCAGCTAATTCAGTTTAGTATAAGTACAGATTTTGTTTACACATAGTTAAATGTCAAACCAGTTCTCTATTAAACAAATCAGTTTAGTATAAGTAAAGTTTTAATGTTTAAAAACAGTTGCATTTCAAATAATTCAGTTTAGCATATGCACGCATAAGTACGGTTTGATTGTCAAAAACATTTCTATTTCAATACACCAACTGCTTCTCTGCAGGAAGGTAGGACCCTCCCCCAACGGGTGTCCTGGAGAGGACACTAAACAATCTGATGGTGAGGTTCCAGTAATGCAGGAACTTTAGCCAATGCGGAGCACCCTTTCATAGCCATCGCTCCCAGGTCCACTCTTGCCCGGAGTTGTAGCACCTGATAGGGTCCTATCTCAAATAGAACTAAACTGTGTACTTACGCTAAACTGAATTGCTTGAAACAGAATTGTTTTGACATGTAACTGTTTGTAGCCAAAGAACTATACATATCCTTAACTTAATTGTTTGAAAATCAATTCGGCGTTAAATGACAAGAAAAGGGTTGATACGCTCTGAAACAAAATACCCAACTAACCAACCAACAAAAGTGATAAAAAAAATAGAAATATTTCTTTGTTATTATATATATATATATATATATATATATATCAAGGGCGGAGACGGGACTAGTGCTACTCGTGCCCGGCATGATCAATAACTCGGTCAATATTATTCAAAATGGATTAAAAATCATCCATTAATTTCAAGCAAACATACTTAGTCTGATCTCAATTAAATTACGTATCTATTCAAGTTTCGATAACTAAGTAGCCAAAAGTTCATAAATATATCTGGGAATAATACAACGATGCTGTTTTGAACGGATGGTCTTTGTCCGGCCACCGTCAGATTCATAGAACATCCCATAAAATTGGCTATAATGTTGAACGCCCGATCCGTGTCAGGCACTAGACCCTTATAATAACAGTAATGTTAGAGAAATACGCTTTTGGCGGTAGCCAATAGCAAGAGCAACCCTACCACTGTGCTCAAAAGTCTTAGCACGTGTGACTGTTGATAGATATATTGGGAAGAGGGAGAGGGACAGACGGAGAAAGAGAGAGAGGATAGCAGATTAGAGCAGTCGCCGACGTCATCATCATCGCTATGGTAAACGTTGGTTAAACGGCGTGTTTTAATTCGTTTTTTCACTAACAGATGTCTATTTCTTTAATGAATGTTGCATATATTACATTCTGTAACTAAAATTTGTTTATTTGAATACATTTTCAACAAATAATCTTTATTTTAAGCGAAATTGAAACTACTAGCTATGTCTGTGTATATTGTCATCAGTTTCTTTATTCTAATAAACATATTCTTCTCGTCATAGTAATGAACATCTTCTCTTTTCTTCTATACTTTTGAAAGGAAAAAAAATGATCTTATCTACTGTATTAACAAGACTACAAATTATATAGTATCTTGATTGTTTACAAAAAAACACCATGCAAGGTACGTTTGTCAATCTGTGCTATACAATGGAGAATCGCGCAATAGCAACTATGATGACTTACTTTGGGTCCACGGACCACGGGTTGGGAACTGAAGTTGACGGAGTGCGGGGGGGGGACACGAGTAGCAAAAATAGGCTAGAATCGCCACTGATATATATATATATATATATATATATATATATATATGCGTGTGTGTGTGATAAAACAAATAGAAATATTTCTTTGTTATTATTTTCATATATATATATATATATATATATATACACATTCGTGTGTGTGTGTGATAAAACAAATAGAAATATTTCTTTGTTATTATATATATATATATATATATATATATATATATATATATATATATATATATATATATATATATATATATATATATATATATATATATATATATATATATATATATATATATATATATATATATATATATATATATATATATATATATATATATATATGCGTGCAGCAGTGTTCGTGAATATCATAAGACAAGATTTGGTTTGGGGGTGTCCTCGTAATGGTTAAAGCGATGGACTGCGGAATCGTAGTAAGCGAGTTCGAACTCCAGTCGCTCTATTACGTTCACTTTCGGGCAAATACCCTTGGGAAAGGTATGAACCCCCTTATCCTCCCAGCTATGGGTTAAATACTACCAGTGCTGTTCTTCTAGGAGAATAGCTTTGGAATTAAATAAACTATAATTTGATATGCCATTAAACAAAGAAACCAAACCAAGATTTGATTTCTTTGTTTAATAACATATCAACCTTCGGAAGTTATTTAATGGTAAATCCAACCTTGTAAAGAGCGATAGTGGTAACTATTTAACCCATAGCTCTGTGAACGGGGGAGAATAAGGGAGTTCATACCTTTCCAAAGGCAAAGTGAATGCAGCGAGACCGGAGTTCAAACTCACAACAATGAGGCAGTTCAGTGCGTTCTGCACTACGCTATGAGCTCTCCTACCACCCCAAAGACAACATTTAGATAGAAGGTCAGATAAGATATTTACCTTTATATCCAAATCATTAACAATCGCAGTTTCACAGAACTTTAATATCAACCGACTGACCGATTTTAAAAAATTTAAACAAAAACAAAAAAGTGCAAACTCCTTGAACGTTGTTTCTTCCGAATATCTAGACCTAAAAGTTATGAATTCACACCAGTCATCTTTTATTAATAGAGCTATTAGAAGTCACATGGGTTCCATGAATATTGAGACAGTCTGTACAATACAAAACTGGAAGGAGATTGCAAATGGAACTGACCTCGTATTGGTGATTAAACGTGCTTGGACAGGTGTGACTCAAATCTCCAAGGAATGAGAAATATGCTGATTATGTCACAAGCTGACAATGAATAAAGTGACCGAACCTGAGTCCAAAACTCTCTCTCTCTCTCTCTCTCTCTCTTATGAAAGGGAAGCACGAGTTTTTCACGTGCTGACCTTCTTCATAACAATCTCTTATCGATAAGAATTTTTTTTATTATTTTATGTTATCTCGAGATATTTAAAATTACTGGTAATGGTTGGTGGGGGGTAACATTTTTCGTTATACGTTTCAACATAGAAATAAGAATGACCGGTCCAAAAAATGCCTTCTGTATCTGCTGCAGAGGGGTAAGATCACCTCCCCTCTTCCCGCTCGAAAAAAAGAAGGAGTATACAAGATATGACACTTAGCTGTATCTGATGGTGCGACTCCAGTTTTTAAGGTCTGGGAGTACTTGTTCACAACCATTACTCCCACGACTACACTGAACCTGTTAGGGTTCCATCTATGGTTCATATATCTGTTTGAAAATTATTTCGATTATAATGGAATAGTTGATACCATATAACTGTGTTTAAATTCTTTGTACAAAGAATAGTTGCTTGAAGCTATGAGAGGGTGTCCTCGTGGTGTAATGGTTAAAGCGTTGGACTGCGGACTCGTAGTACGCGAGTTCGTACTCCAGTCGCGCTATTACGTTCACTTTCGGGCAAATACCCTTTGGAAAGGTATGAACCCCCTTATCCTCCCAGCTAAGGGTTAAATAGTACCACTACTGTTCTTCTAGGAGAATGGCTTTGGCATTAAATAACCTAAAAAGAGTTGATATGCCATTAAACAACAAAACCAAACCTTGAAGCTATGATTGTTTATTGAGGATTATTTTACTCTTTTGAGAGTTTTTCACACCAGCGTTAGCTGATGGTTTCTCACTGGAGTTTGAGTGACAGCAAGTCTCCTCAAGTGCATCATTTACAATTAGTATCACTGTCACCTTCATCTTCCATAATTTTTTTTTAGTTCTCTGGCTAGGTCGTGGAACTTATCTTTCTTTTTGCCTTCTTTCAGTTTTACCCTATAGTCAGCTAGAAGTCTGCAATTCCCTTCCCCTCTACACACTTTTTTTCGTTGAGTATCTGGTCTTCTCGCTGAGATTAGATGATCCGTTTGTATATCAAAATCCTTGAGGAGTTTGTGAGTCTCATTTTCCAGGACGGGTTCTGGGTTGTGCATATACTATTTGTCCGTATGGTCAAATTTAAGCTTCTTGCACAATTCCTTGTGAATTACCTTGCCCACCCAGTCTTGTCGAGTCCATACTCTTTTTGTGCAAGTTTACTGCATTCGCTTTTTATGTGATTGATCGTTTCGTCTTTATCACCACATAACATGCATCTGCTATTATTATTGTTAACTCCTTTAGAGTTTTTCACATCAGTGTTAACTGATGGTTTTTCACTGGAGTTTGAGTGACAGCAAGTCTCCTCAAGTCTCCAGGACTCGTTTCAGGATTCTGGCCGTTCTTAGTAATGCTGTCGTTTGGATAGTCTATATCCGTCCACCAATTTCCAAGTCTTCCAGGCCTTTTAATAATCCTTTAGTTATTGTGCCTAACGCCCCAATCACAATTGGCACAATCGTTACTTTCATGTTCCACAGCTTCTTCAATTCTCTTCCAAGGTCGAGGTACTTATCTTTCTTTTCACTTTCCTTCAGATTTATTCCGTGGTCGCCGAGACAGCAAAGTCGACAATTTTACAAATTTTCTTTTTTTTTTTTTTTTTTGTTGATTATTATGAGGTCTGGTCTTCTGGCCGGGATTAAGTGATCCGTTTGTACGTTAAAGTCCCATAGGAGTTTATGCGTGGGTTGTGCATATACCATTTGTTTGTATGGTCGAATTGAAATTTCCTGCACATTTCCCAGTGGACCACCTTGCCGACCCAGTCGTGTCACGCCTTATACTCTCTCTGTGCTAATTTGCTGCATTCGTTTATTATGTGATTGATTGTTTCGTCTCTTTCACCGCATAGCCTACATTTACTGTTTTGTTGCGTCTTATCTATCCTCGCTTTATTATTATTATTATTATTATTATTATTATTAATACTTAATAGTTTTATTTTCAGTTTTTTACAATCCTTCTCTGGACTTTCACCCAAGACCCAGTGTGAAAGAAGGTAGTGATTCTTTGTATTTATGTTTTTTGCTACCTCTTTCGGGTGTTACTTTTCCACTTATATTGATACTAGTCTCCTAAGGAGATAAGCAGTCCCGCAAAGTGCAATTTTTTTTGCGTTTCATATTGGCTGGTGAATGCATTTATTTGTCCTTTTCTTAATCGTGCCCGGGGCTCCCACAATTACAGGCAAGATGCCACATCTTCTTAATTCATCATTATTAGTAGTATTATAATTAGTAGTAGTTTTAATAGTAGTAGTAGTTGTAGTAGTAGTTGTAATAGTATCTTTATTCAATTTTGTTTTTATTCGTAGTAGTAGAACTATTTTTCTTTATTTTTTATTCATTATTTTTATTAATATTAATAGTAGTAGTAGTAGTAGTATTTTCCTTCTTTATTGTTATTAGTAGTAGCAGTATTTTTCTCTATTTATTCATTATTATAATTATTATCATTATTATTTTTGACACTATGTTTTGAGAAGCGCCTCTGACGTAACGGTTATTTCATTGGAAAAAGATTCCACGAACTGGGTCCAAATCTCGACGAAACTGTGTTTCTCTTCACACTAATCCCCGGAGAAAAGGCATGAATTATTCTTCCATCTCCATCAAAACTATGGGCAAATAATAAAGAAGAGAAGACCCTTAAGCATTGGTCAGGTAACTGGTCTCAGAGAAAGGAAAAAGAAAAAAGTCTCTGAATTCAAAACCGTGCGAGTGTGGGGCGTGTGACTTTTCTTCATAAAACCAACTGAATTGCCCAAGAAAACAAAACGAAAAGAGAAAACAGCAGATTGTTTCCATGACATACACATACCCCACACCCAGTACAAGTATTTAGGTAAATACATGTATACTAAATTTGACCGCTAATAAGACGCCCTTGCTCCTAAAAATGTTTCTGAAAATCACTTATAAGGTCAAAGTTCAGTTTTGAATTGCGGACTAGTGTAATTTTAGTACCGCAGTAGCCCTTAAATTCAACTGTATCCCTAATGCTGCAGTAGCCCTTAAATTCAACTGAGGCCCTAATGTCGAAATTGCCCAAAAATTAAATAGTAGCCCTTAAATTAAACAGTGTCTCTGTTGTATCGTAGTAAGGGGGAGATACACAGTAAAAGAGAGTTAACTATCTATTAACTGAAGTGGTATAGTCCAACAAACATTACAAGTCTTGCACTGTTGGTGTTACGTCCAAAATTGGTCTTACTACTGACCGAGATCTTTCAGTACTGCCCGTGCTTACGAAACACGACGTCTTTTATTCCTCCGAGATACCGGAAGTCACGGGGTACTAGCCGATATTTGTCGCTGCCTCCCACCAGACACGACTTGACACAAGGTCAAAAGCCCGAAGGTCGATTAAAGTGGGGATAAAGGGGAGGGGAAGGTCGGGAAGGAGCCGAGACTCGAACCCTGCTTGTCTGTGCTGCTCATCGGCTCACTTAGTGCAATGTGAGCCTGATGAGGCAAGCAGTTTCACGAACCCAAATGTGGGTCCGGGCACGTATGCCAGTTAACGGCTTAAACTAGACGCTTGGTCTAGTGCCGTACAAGGGGGACAAAGGAGACAAAAATGCAGCTCGCCCACCCGAAGGTAGCCTAGTCGAAACTAGGTGCCTAATTAAAGGCCCCAAGTCTGCCATTGTTCCTTTTCCAGGGCCACGCTCCGGACCGAAGTCCAGAACAGGCCCCGGGGCGCTCGCCAGGAGCTCGCCCTTCACGGGGTACTAGCCACTATACAACATCTCCGGCGCAAAATAATTTTTATTACGTCCGTATGACATCATATTTTTCTCTTTTGGGATTTATTTCCATAGTTCGCGTCGAGGTACGTTTTCGTTTGCTCGTACGATTTTGTTGTATTGATGAGGGCCTAGGTACCTCAAACATGTCATAAATGACAGACATGGGTTCTTCCACTCATTCTTTTGTGTTTGGGGTATATTTTTTTTTTTTGTTAATATGTCTACGAACCTTCCATCTAGGATGTTTTATTATGTACATCATATTGCCAATTATTTTTTCAATAATTCCCTCTAACCAGGTTGGTTTATGTAAATGATAATTTAGGAAATAAATTTTTCTTCTGGACTATAAGTCTTATTAGAGTTATTAACTTTTTTCTTATTTCTTTTTTTTGACGGAATCAATTTATCAAATACAGATTACATTTTCCTAGCAAACATCAGTTTTGCAGGGAACATGTTTGCGTTAGTATTTGGATTAGGTGTTATTCGATAAATGGATAGGAATTCTTGTAATTCCTCATTTTCTGCTTTGACACCATTTGCCTTTTTAATTGCTCTTAAAAATACACCGATAAATTTTTCCACCAATCCATTTGATTTTGGATGGTAAGGTGCCAATTTCAGGTGAGTTATCGAGAGCAATTTACAGAAATTTTCAAATTCTTTGATGTAAATGGTGTGCTATTGTCAGATTCAATGGTTTCTGGCAATCTGAATCTTGCAAACAGTTCTTGTAACACATTTATTGTGGTAGGCGTTTTGCATTTGAAAACTTCTGGCCATTTCGTAAAGCTGTCTATGACAAAAAGCATGTTCTTTTTATCGGACCGGCATAGTCAATATGTAGACGAGACCACGGTTTGTCCGTCTTAGGCCATGGATTGAATTTTATGGGAGGTGCCGATGCGCAGCTTTTGCACGATTTCACCATGTTTTCAATGTCTTTATCCATACCCGGCCAGTATACGTAACTTCGCATGAGAGCCTTCATTCTACTCATTCCCGGGTGCCCGGTATGGAAATCTTTCAACATTTTCTTTGTTAAAACTGCGGGTATAACCACCCGTTCTCCATACATCAATATGCCGTTGCACGTTGAAAATATACTATTTGTTTTAACTTTCTGGTGCATTAATTCTTTTTTGGCTTGATTAATGAACTTATCAAATTTTTTCTTAAATTTTATCTCCTCTAGCGTAACTGAAAGTCCTTTCACTGTATTGAATAAAACGTAGTTTACATCCATTTCGGACTTTAATGAAGCAATAACGATCTCCTCTATCGGTTCTGTATTTTTTGGTATTAATCTGGATAATCCATCCGCATGTGCGTTCTCTTTTGGCAGTAAGAATTCCATTTTAAATGAATCGTAGCCCATCTTTGTAAGCCGTTCGCAGTGTGTGTTGGTGCTATTTACCAACCCCTCCGCTCGGGCAGGATATGACACAAGGTCAATTTTTAAGCGGAGTTTAACAGGTTTGAATTCAGAGTTTTCCTTCTCCTAGACTAGTTGCCTTACCAAGGCTGAAGAACCTAGTCTGTCCTACTATTTATCCACAGCTGGAGGGAGATTAATTGGATTCATACCTCCCCCAAGGGTATTAGTGCTATGTGAAATGCAATCAGTCTCGTCCAGGATTTGAACTCGAGTCGCCGTGTTCATTTCCTACGACGATAACGACTACACCACGGGCACCTCCAGTGTGTGTTGGTATTCCTTCTTTAGAATCAAATATTGCTAACAATGGACGATGATCCGTTTGTAATATAAATTCTCTACCGTGTACGTATTTATGAAATTTCTTGATCACAAATATGATAGCTAAACTTTCCTTTTCTATCAGCGAATAGTTCATTTCCGCCGGAAGTAGCATCCTCGATTCATGTTGAATCGGTTTTAGTTTGCCATCTTCTCTGTGAAATATAACTGCACCTAAGCAAAAATTACTTTGGTCGCTGGCAACATATATCTGTTTATTAGGGTTGTAATGTGTCAAAGCTAAGTTGGACGTTAGCGCTGTTTTTAATTTCTCGAACGCTTTTTACATTCGACCGTCCAATTCCATTTTACGTCTTTTTTGAGTCAATGATTCAACGGAACTCTTAGTATATGCATATTTGGTATATAGCTATTGTAGTAGTTAGCCAGCCCCAAAAATGATTGTAATTCTGCAACATTAGTCGGTGTAGGCATGTATTTTATCGCGTCCGGTCGGTTAGGATCAAGAGTCTTGCCTTTCTCGTTCATTACTTGTCCCAGATATTTGATTTTTGAAAGAAAAAATTCACATTTTTCCATACTTAATTTAAAACCAAATTCTTTTATTTTTTTAAACACTTCAATTACATGTTTCGCATGATCTTCCCGATTTTTGCTTTTTAATTGAATATCATCTAAATGAACTGTTGCGAAGTCCATATCTGCTAACATTGTATCCATTATTTTTTGAAAAATAGTCGGAGCTACCTTAATTCCATATTGTAGCCTATCAATTTTGTATGGGCCTCTATGTGTTCATAGTTAATAACTTTGCACACATTTCTTCCACTATTTTTTGTAAATAAGCTTCTGACAAATCTAACTTAGAAAATATGCGTCTGCCATTTAAATATGCAAAAATTTCTTCCGCTTTTGGGAGGGGTATTTTATTTCTTTTAGACAATCATTAAGTCCGGTTGAATTATCTGCGCAGATTCTAATTTTATCGGTTTTTTTTTACATATACAGTTGGAGCTGCCTAGTTTTTCTAGTCTTCCTAATTCTTTATCAATAATTTCAATCGACGCATAGGGTATAGGTCTTTTACTTCGAATTTTGCCCTGACTTTAGAAAGGAATCCAAGTCCTTCTGAAAATATTTCCGGAAATTTTTAGTTTTAGTTTTTTCAATTTATCTAAACTTATCGTAGTACCATCTATTTTATTGCAGAGAGTATTTATTGGGACGTTAAATAGATTAAATTCTTCCATCTAATCCGTTACAAATAAATTTTGGGCATTTCACATGACAAAGGCTTTTAATTTTCTTTCTTTTCCATTAAAGAAAACATTTATGAAGGTTTCTGCCATAAATTTCAATTCTTCTCCGGTAACATTTTCTGCTATTTTTTTCGAGTTACTCAGGGTTGGACATTCTTTTTTCCAAGTTTCAGCATTAAATATAGTTAAATCAGACCTAGTGTCTCTGTGAAATTTTATTTTTTTATAGTTAAGACAAATAATTTTGTATTTTCATTGTACTTTTTCAGTTGTTACAGTAGTGTACTGTACCCATTTTTTATTTTTTGAATAATTTTCCCCTCCAAGTCTGTAGTGTGAGAATTTGTGTCCTTTGCACCTGCAAGTATGGCATGTTTTGTGTTTAAATGAACAGTCTTTAAATAAATGCAATTCTCCACAGCCGTTACACGGATTAATTTTGAAAAATAGTATATTTTTCTTACCTTGTGGTTTGTTCTTTATTGTATGAATATTTGAAATATCCTGTTCTTCAATTTTTGCTACGTCAGCTCAAATTTAAAATACGCTGGCATTCTTCAGGTAGGCTTTGTAAAATTATTTTTTAATCTTGCTCCTTGCACGAACTTCTTTTTCAGAGAGTGAGGTTAATCCCTGAATGAAAATCAAACATTTCAATATGTCTGGTGTAATTTCATTTAGCTGGAACCTTTCATAGTACCTGTTAACTGTACTGGCAAAAGTTGTGTAGTCTTCGCAATCTTTTTTCGTAAGTTTAAGACATTGCCAACAAGTATTAAGCAGTGAACTGTGTTCCCCAAATATTTTCGTTAATATTTCGATAGTTTCTCGGAACGTCACTTCACCGTGCTGCTTCGGCAGAAAAAAATTTACGTATTTTTCCTGTTCTGCCGCCTCGAATTTGCCTTGTAAATGTCTTAATTTTTTCTCGTCGAGCCATCTTTCACAATCTTTTTCAAAAATTGATTCGTACCTTCTGAAATATGCCTCGAATGTCACTTCTTCTGGTTTGTAAATAAATTCGCTAACTGATTTTATTACCGACTCTTGCGAGAATATATTTTAAATTCCCGGGTCATTTTCTTTTGTAAGACATTTGAGAAATCTCCGGAATCTTCTTTCTTGTCGTTCAATGCTCTGATGGAGTCTTTTTAAATCCTCTGGTCTTTTTTCCAGTTGTTTTAAATATTCTTGTCGTTGTTTTTCTTGTTGTTTTAGGAATTCCAACATACAATTTTTAAAGTCCTCCATTGTATATCCTTGAACGTCACTTTGTGTGTAGTTCACTGTAAATTCGAATCTTGAATCTTTTGTCGACAACAGTCGCTGTTTTTATTTGTTGTTAGTCCTAAATATTCGAATTCTTCGTCGCCAAATGTTGTATGGTTGTAAGGAAGAGATACACAGTGAAATAGAGTTAACTATTTATCAACTGAAGTGGTACAGTCCAACAAATATCATAAGTTTCGCGCCATTGGTGTTACGTCCAAAGTTGATCATATTACTGATCGAGATCTTTCAGTACTGATATTTGACGAATGTCCCACCAGACGGACGAGTGTAGCATAAGGCCTTTTTTAGGTGGGTTCGGACGCAAGGCTGTGGCCTAGATACCCTCGGCGGCTCTATAAATGGCCTCGGGACCCGTCGGTATTACTCTAAAAAGGGATGCCTCAGGCACCCGGCGATAAACTTAACCCCTCCGATGAGGGTTAAAGCCTGGGAGAACGGCCCTCTGAGGTTCGAGGAACTGATCGTCCGGCACGGATGCCAGACAGCCAACTGAAAAACCTCTGCATGAAGCAGAGATCTTTCAGTACAGGCCAAGCTTACGAAACACGACGTTTTTTTATTCCTCCAAGATACTGGAAGTCACGTGGTACGAGCCATTATACAACAGGCCCTAATGCTGCAGTATCCCTTAAATTAAACAATTGCCCTAATGCTGAAGTGGCTCTTAAATTAAACATTGGCTCTAATGCTGCAGTATCCATTAAATTAAACATTGGCTCTAATGCTGCAGTATCCATTAAATTAAACAGTGGCCTTAGTGCTGCAGTAGCCATTAAATTAAACAGTGGCCCTAATGCGGCAGTGGCCCTTAGATTAAACAGTTGGCCTAATGCTGCAGTGGCCCTTAGATTAAACAGTTGTCCTAATGCTGCAGTAACCCTTAAATTAAACAGTGACCCTAATGCTGCTGTAGCGCTTAAATTAAACAGAGGCCCTAATGCTGCTGGAGGCCTTAAATTAAACATCTCCACTAACGTAAACAAGGTGATGATCTCTTCTACACAAAGATTGGCAACTCTCTTTTAAAGTAACAATGTATAACAGTAGTACTTATTGATACTTCATATAAAATAAAACCAGTCAGGAAGAAAAGTAAGTGACGACGCTTTACTCTGCATTTAACTAAACAATCTTATTAAGGTTTTTAAAAGGAAAATATAGGAATTTAATAAAGAAAATTTAAAAATGACCTGATAGTGAGAAGGGCTACGAAAGTCTGGCGTCATATATATATATATATATATATATATATATATCTGCTAAGAGATTGGAATGTGTTAGATAGGATTTTTTTTTCAAATAATCAATTCATAATTTCATAATTATATGAAATAAAAACCTAAGGTAAAACATTAAAACTGATTTGCATTTCAAAATATTTACTTTTCTCTCATGGGGAACAAAAATATATACCTGGTCATTGGCCTGGTGAGTAGGGAGGCCGAGGAAATCAGAGTTCAATCCCAGTCAAAAATGGTATTTGATGCCGCCCCGCTTAATACTCAGCATTATAAGATACGACTCAAAGGTAAATTGGAACAATCCAGGGAAAGGAATTGCGCCCTTCCCTTCACCTCGATGCAGTAGCTAATGAAAAAGGAACCCTTGGCGTCGCCCTCAACTACGATTGACCAACTTATATATAGTGTGTGTGTGTGTGGCTACTGACATTTCGGGAGATGCCAGAAGATACAAGACCATAGCGGTAAATATGTCAAAGACTTTAAAACAGTTTTATCAAATGCAACCAAAAAGCTCCATTTTCTTTTTAAATGGAGGTTTTTGGTTGCATTTGATAAAACTGTTTTGACCAAGCATAGCCGACTGGGTTTTTAATGCTGTTTCATCATAAAGACATATAGAATTTAATCTATTGCTTACTGTGCGAGGTGTAGGTATCATAAACTTACAGTTTGATTCTACATCTACTGATGAAATAATTTTTCATTTATTTTCTAAAACCTTTTTTTTTTTCGTATCAGCTGGAGGAGGCCCCTGAGCTGCAGCCTCGCAGGCACTCGCCTTAATCTGGGACTGAGCACAAGTGATTCTTATCTCATTAGACCTTCACTAAATTAATAATAGCTAATTATGATATCCAATGCGATCATAACAAAGTTTAATTATCCAGATTTACGTCATATAATTAGGTTTCTAGACTAATAGGTGAAACATTACATATTCAAGGTGAGTACAAAGTCCCTGACCAAAATCTTATGCTTAGAATTATTTTGGTAGTTATATTTCGGTTATCATTTCTATTTTTGCTTATTTGTTTTTTCTATTTTTACCTATTTTTCTGTTTGTTTATTAACTATTTATTAACTATTTATTACCTGTAAAAAATAAATAGATATTTTTAAGATATTCGTGGTGTGGTTGGGTTTTATAACACATCAACCATTGTAGGTTGTTAATGCCTAATCTATTTTTATACATATAAGTAAGTAAAGATGCGATCTTAGTCGAGGGTGACGCGAAGGCTCCCTTTTCAACAGCTACTACACCGAGGTGTAGAAGAGGGCACTACTCCATTCCCTGGATTGCTCCATTTTACTCTTACCTTATAATTCTGAGTGTTACGCAAGGCGGCATCAAGTACCATTTTTTGAATCTTTGGTATGACTTGACCTAGGATTGAACCCCGGTCCCCAGGACCATTGGCGAACACTCTACTCATTAGGCTAATGGTCCGGTTAAATTTACGCATATAAACAATTTTATTTCAAACAGTTCAGTTTAGTATAAGTATAGTTTTTGTTTACACACAGTTAAATACTAAAACAGTTCCATTTCAAACAATTCAGTTTAGCAGAAGTACACAGTTTAGTTCTATTTGACCCATAGAAAAGAGCCTATCAGGTGCTACCACATCGGGCCAGAGTGCAACTGGGAACGATGGTAATGAAGGGGTACTCTGCATTCCCTAAAGCTCCTGCATCACTGGAACCTCAACATCAGATTGTTTAGTGTCATATGCAGGACACTCTTTGAGGAGGGGCGGGGTCTTACCCCATAGCAGAGAAGCAGTCAGTGTATTGTTCAGCCCAAGCCGACTGAATATTTTTTATGATATGATACTTTTAGAATAAAAGCTAACATTATATTGTTAGATTTTTATATCATTACTTGAAAAAAAAATCTATCAAACTGAATGTGGCTATAGAATACGCCTAATGCAATTCTGCAGGGGAATAAGACCCCAAAACGAATTCCTGGTTATGACACTAAACTGCAACTAACGGTAAGACCCCAGTCCTGGAACTTTGGAGAATGGGGAGTAGCCTTTCATTGCCATTACCCAAGGGTCCACTCTGACCCGGATTGGTAGTACTTGTTAGGGTTCCACATATGAGTCAAGTAGAACTGTTCAATCATTTTTTAAGTATTAGTAGTAGTTATTTGAAACGATACAGCTGTGTGCAAATTATCAATATTATATAGGACTACTTGATAAATGGGATTATTAATGTTGAATAACAATACTTGAAACCATTTAACTGTGGGCAAAAAATGATTGATATCAAATAGAATTATTAGTATTAGATATGAATGCTTGAAACCATTTAACTGTGAGCAAAAATGGATTTTAACAATTAGTTTAAAAATGAAGTTAACTACAAACTATTTGCGTACTAATCATATATATGAAAACAGGATTTGGCATTTAATAACCCACAAGGTTTGATATGCCATAAAATACAAACTAACCAAACTTGACAAATATTCCCGGAGACATATGAATTTCTATAAGATGTTCTTTTTTTAAATAAACTAAATACGATTATGTAACTCGATTTTTATATCATTCCTTGAAAAAATTCCAGACTATATCTAAAATTCTATAAGATCATTCTTTCCGAAAATAAACTAACATTATTTAGCAATATCTTTTTTTCAATTTTCAGGATCATAGTCTCTTTTTTTTTTAAATTTCTCTCTCTCTCTCTCTCTCTCTCTCTCTCTCTGTTAAGCTTATTTCTCTTCCTCTGCTTCCCCCTCTACGCTGAATGCAACTCCCCTATAAGTGCCCTGTCTATGATGCTAAACCATCTCCAGTTCACTTCCAAGCCTAGTCGGCTGGGGCTGTAGAATACACCGACTTCATCTCTGCAGAGGAGTAAGACCCCCACCCACAGACGAGAGTCCTGTGGCCCAGTCGGCTGGAACTGTAAATACACCGACTTCATCTCTGCAGAGGAGTAAGACACCCACCCACCGATGAGAGTCCAGTGGCCCAGTCGGCTGGAGCTGTAGAATACACCGACTGTATCTCTGCAGACGGTTAAGACGCCTCCCAACGAGTGTCCTGGATATGATACTAAACCATCTGATGGTGAGGCTCTAGTCTTGGAGCTTTGGGGAATGTGGGGTAACCCATTATTGCCATTACTCCAAGCTCGACTCTTGCTCAAAGTGGTCGTACCAGCTAGGTTTCCATTTATAGTTCAAATAATACAATTTAATCATTTACTATACCTGAAACCATTTAACTGAGTGCAAACAATAAATGGCAATACTTGAAACCATTTGTGTGCAAACAAATAATTAATAGAATTATTATATTTGAATAACAAGACTTGAAACCATTTAACTATGTGCAAACGATAAATGGCAATACTTGAAATCATTTGATTGTGTTCAAACAAATGATTAATAGAATTATTATATTTGAATAACAAGACTTGGAACCATTTAACTGTGTGCAAAACTGAATTCTGGTTCATTTAAAAATAATGTTACCTACATTTCCACTTACAAATCACATATATATACAAAATATATTAACCGGATTTGGCTTTAAATAACCCACTAGGGTTGATATGTCATAAACACAGCCAACCAACTATTTTGATTGTATAATGTTCCACTTGCAATGATAAAATCCCCATTGGTATAATGGTTTGAGTGTTCGCCACTGATCCGGAAGAAGGAGGTTCAACCCCAGGTAGAGTACCAAAGACTCAAAAAAGGCACTTAATGTCTCGTTGCTTAAAACTTAGCATTGTAAGGTAAGGATCTGGAGTAAGTGAAGTAATACAGGAAAGTAGTAGTAGCTGTTGAAAAGGGAGCCTTCAGGTGGCCCTCAATTATAATCTGCCAATTTTTCATTGGTTAAGAAGAATATTAACTTTTTATTTCAACAAATTGTTAATGATGAATATATATGTGAGCAATACTGTAAATAATATCCGTTTTGATTGTATAATGTTACATGAGAAATAATAACGTCTTTGTATTAGCATCTTTGGTTTAGGAGAAAAATTAACTTTTTATTTGAACAAAATTTTAGGGGTTTACTTATTTATGGGTGATACTGCTGAACAGTTTGATTATTAGGTGGATTTATTGAAGTAAAAAAAAATTCAGTCGCGACAGACGTTGCGTTATTTAACACAATCATTTCAAGCTTATCTATAAAAGATAAAACGGACATTTTCCTAAAATGCCGTTCAAATGAAAAAAAAAAATAATAATAAAACAAGATAAATAAATAAAATCACGTGACATTGGCGGACAAAAAGATTACTCAATGGTATTATCTCGAGATAGCTTTGTTTGTTCCCAACCTTTTCACTTTATTTTATTTAAGTGGGTGTGGTGTCTAGAAACACTTCTACCGAAACATTAAGATGAATTTCAAGAAAGTAGCCGACACTTTCGGTATCTGTATATAAAGGTCATTCCGTTCATCACGAAAACCACTGATTGCTTGAACTTTATTGGCTATGAATGCAGACAAAATAAAACTGTTTTGCTTTGGAAAATTCAAAAATATTGTAATGTAGTGGGTGCATCTCACCAGCAGTAGTCCTAGTGCCCAGTTGTTTGACTGACCAGAAAAGTTCAATCACAATAACTTTCGATGCAGATACGAGAAACAGTGGCATACCAGAGTTGGGGATATTTTTAAGGGCAGTTAGTCACCGAAAGAGTGAGAAGTAACGACCTAAATTTCGGAGTTTACGAAACTGCACTTTAAACACTTTAATGGGAGTTGGCTATGATATGTCAAAGGATTAATCTTTCCATGATCGATTTGTAAATAATATTTTACGCTTTCCTTATTTAGAAACCGGTCTAGTGCAAAGATGCAACATCAACAACAGACTGAGTATGATTTTTCTGTGACCCCGTGTCAGATTTTCCTTTCTCATTTTCATCATTTCATCTTTGTTAGCTTTTTCTTCAAGACGCTGCAACGCCACAATATCAAGTTGATGCGAAACTTAGAAACTGTCGTACAATATTAGGGAAATCTAGGAAATGTCTTCGAACTTTATTAAGCTCTTTATTGTTCGGGAGTGCTTACTCTTGTATAATTATAAGCCAATGGCTACCGGGGTACAAGCTGACAGAGGTCAATCTCTCTTCCACTGTGCTAACAGTAATATGGCACTCTTGCAGAGGTCACAGTTTAAAAGTATTACCAAACCAAGGTAGAAGTGGTGAGGGGAAGTATTCTATGAACCCCTGTATTTCTCTTTTGATGGCTGGAGTGTTAACGCAGAGAGAGAGAGAGAGAAAGTACTGACTCTTGAATAACGAACAAACTTTCGCGTGCAGTCCATTTCTTCAGGTTTCCAAAGCCTCAGCGACTGAATGGATAGAATTAAACAACGAAATGTCCAAAGGCTAAAAAGTCGAGGTGTGTTTTTGTGTCTTTCTCTTCCAAACCATTAGATATCCATGACTGACTTACCAGCTACCAGTGACCTCGCAAGAGATATTTACCCCGGTGACTACTCTACAGGATATAAAAAGTGTGACAATACAACACAATTCAAGAAGAGTTTAAAAACCTCATTCACTTTTAGATCTGTCTTAGCACAACATACTTTTTTCTGAACTTCTTTAAGAACTGCAAAACTTTTAAGAACTTTATACTCCTTAAGAATCGTTTAGGAACAGCGTGATTTTATTGAAAAAATCTAGAAATGTATACTTTATAAGAACTGCGTAGTCTTTAAAAATTACACTTACCAAGCATTCCAAGGCTCAACTGGTGGTTTTTAAGTTAATCGCCTGCTCCCAGAAAGCCTTCCCCTTTGTCATAAGGGGGCAGGTCTGAGTTTCTTGCTTGGCGTCTAAGGCGCCCCTGAGAAGGGGAATTCGTCTTTTGCTGACCTCATGTCAAATATGATTTAGTGGGAAAGTCAGATAAATACAGACTCTTCAAGAACTGCTGTTTCCTGGCAAAATTCATCATTTTATTTTGTTGAAACTCACGACTAGACATAAAATGTACATTACTCATTGTTCATTCTTCAAGGAAGTGCAAAAGCTGATGGGAATTATGGTAGCAAATGTTAAAAATGGGTAACCAACGTTCTAAAAAAAATGATATCTCGGCCCTAAGAAGAAAGAACGCTGCGATAAATTCTCAAAAATTGAAAATGATGAACTGGACGAAAGGATAGATAGATAGATATATAGATAGATCTGTACCAGCAGACAAAGATGGATGCAGTCAGTGTATTCAAAGCTAGATAGATAGATCTTAGTCGGATAAGATAGATAGATAGATAGATAGATAGATAGATAGATAGATAGATAGATAGATAGATTTAGCATAAAGAACGCCCAAAATGCTAAGGAAATGCGGAAAACAAGAGCAGCATCAAATCGAATAAAAACTGGTAAAAAAAAATTGTTATAATTTTTTTAAAAAAAGGAGAAAGCAATGTTTATTTTGGCAAAGATTTGGTTTACAAACAAGGTTTTTAAAATAAAGAATTAAAATTACAAATAAGGTTGCCAAAAATAACAATATCAGAGATTTTTTTTTAAAAGTGTATTTATTTAGAGATTTTGAAAAAATGAATTTTTATTTCAAAACATTGTAACAAAAAACGTTTACGCACTATAACGTAAGTCGGCATAAAATGTTTTTAGAAGAATGGTTAGTTGTAAACATTATATATCATATATATATATAAACATTATATATCATATATATATATATATATATATGCACACACATATATATGTGAGAGTGTATGTATGTGGATGTGTATGTGTATGTGTGTACTAATATATATATATATATATATATATATAAGTAATCTTTATTTAGGCAACAAATTCTGGTTTTCTTCATTTTTATCTATTCTTTCTTGTCGGTAAAATTCGGCAAATGTGAATTATAAGTGTATTAAAAAATATCAAACGATTTTTTGTTTTTGTTGTCCGTCGAATAATCTCCAATTGTTAGTCAATATTAAAAAATGTACAATGTCGTTATGTTATGAGAAGGAAGTGTGTGTGTGTGTGTGTGTGTGTGTGTGTGTGTGTGTGTGTGTGTGTGTGTGTGTGTGTTCGTGTGCACGCCCGTGTCTGTGTGTCCGTGTGTCTGTGTATCAGTGTGTCAGCGTGTCTGTGTCTCTGTGAGTGTGCGTGTGCGTGCGTGTGTGTGTGTGTGTGGAAAGAATAAAATGGAGGAACAGAAGATAGATAGATAGATAGATAGATTTTCTGTGCTAGCAGACATAGATGGATGCAGTCAGTGTATACAAAGCTCAACTGACTGTGTGTGTGTGTGTGTGTGTGTGTGTGTGTGTGTGTGTGTGTGTGTGTGTGTGTGTGTGTGTGTGTGTGTGTAAAACTGCAAACTCCAGCAAGAGTGTTGTTACCCGGCCCGGTCAGGTAAGGTAATATGGTGAAAGGCTGAGCCCAATAAACAATTACATCGGCAAAGAAAGAAAAAAAAAAAGGAATAAAAAAAAAAGGAATAAATGAAAAACAGAAAAAGCCAGCTTTCGGAAATGAAGTGAAATCTTTTATGCTCGAAGTGTGAAAAATCCGAACGTGGCAGGTGTACGCATTTTATGGTGGTGGTGGGGGGGGATCCCATAGAAGCAGGTGTAACCCAGCAGGCGGTACCCTTTCACTGTGTTTTCCTTTTTTTTTTTGTGTGTGTGTTTTTTGTTTTGTTTTGTTATGGGAGGTTGGGGGGGTGTTATCCTAGGAAAGAAGCAAGTGAAGCTTAACGGACGAGATAAGAAAAAAATGTTAAAGAATCAAGATAAGTTTTGTATCAGTATTTACTAGACTCAGCTTAATTAGCCACAAAGAATCTTTTGTGAAGCAGACATCTAGGATCAGTAGGGTTTGTGAGTTCAGATTTTTAAAGACTTAACATCCCGGACCGTTGTGGACACAGACCTCAACTATGTCTGGGATAGATAGATAGATAGATAGATAGATAGATAGATCTGAGCAGGATGAGATAGATAGATAGATAGATAGATAGATAGATAGATAGATAGATAGATAGATATAAACAGGCTGTAATAGCTAACCATAGAGAGTGTGATGAGTAAATAGTATCCATTTTATATCACTAATTACTCGCTAACGCTTAAGTTCTTTCAGGTTTTGTTTACTGCACAGCAAACTTAGAATCAGCTGGGCACTGTTTGTGAAAAAAAAGCACCATGACATTTAGTGCTCCAGAAATTCGAAAATAGCATGCTGTTCTGTTCGCATCCACTACGAAGCCCCAATACGAAGATTTCAGAGTGTTTGGGTGTCCGTCTGAAAATATATCAATACTCATATTGATGAAAAACAAAAACACCCAGTCCACACCATGTTGTTTTGAGTGGTCACCAATAACAATGACGTTTTCCCACCATTCATCTTGCCACATGACTCAACATGGAAGCTTACATAAAGTGACTGGAAGAGGTAGAGCTGACCTGGATCGTGAGGGTGGCTGCTGGAAGACGTTGCGTCTGAAAACTGGACTCTGTGCTAAGTCACACAAACGGGAGAACTCAGTGTTGCATGTGAGAAAATTTCCGCGACTACATCACTCCTAACATCTGAGAGTCAAAATTCCCAGATTGTAACCCCCTTGAGTTCGGTGCGGTTGAACGAGGGACCAACAAAAGTCCTTGCAATACCAAAGATCAGCTGAAGACAAGGATAACAGTAGCATTTACCCTATTTACCCAACCCCTCCACTCGGGCAGGATATGACACAAGGTCAATTTTTTAAGCGAAGTTTAACAGGTTTGAATTCAGAGTTTTCCTTCTCCTAGACTAGTTGCCTCAGCAAGGCTGAAGAACCCAGCCTGCCCTACTATTTACCCATAGCTGGAGGGAGAATAATTGGGTTCATACCTTTCCCAATGGTATTAGTGCTATGTGAAATGCAATCAGTGTCGTCCAGGATTTGAACTCGTATCGCCGTGTCCATTTCCTACGACGATAACCATTACACCACGGGCATTTACTAATTTGAATAAGGGGGTATCGGAAAGGCTGGTAGGAGATTCTGAAATCATCTTAAGGCCATCGGCGATTTCTTTGAATAAATCAAACTTAAAGTATTTCAAGATATTCCCATGTTTGTTTGTTTTTGTTTGTTATTCAATGGCACATCAACCTTCTCGGGTTTTTTAATGCCAAATCCATTCTTTATTTATTTATTTGTTGGAAGATAGTAATGGTACTATTTAACCCATAACTGGGAGGATAAAAGGGTTCATACCTTTCCCAATAGTATTGGTTCGAAAGTGAATGCAATAGCGCGACTGGAGTTCGCACTCGCTTGCAACGATTCTACAGTCCAGTACGTTAACCATTACATCACGGAGACACCTGATTGTAATTTTGGTAAATATACCTGATAAAGTGTGATGCCAGTGTTATTTTCATTTTTGTGTGATTTAGACAAAAAAAGCAAAATGGTAAAAATTTGCAAAAACTGGCAAAAATGATGATATATTTTTTTTGTTTAGCAGTAAATAAACTAATAACAAATTAAATGCAAAACATTTTATTTAATATCTAAATATGCTTGTTTCATAATATATTCATTAAACCAACTGTGGATTGCCTTCTTGAAGAAGTTTTACGATCATTTACATTGTTTCAATTCACAGTTTTTGTCGTTTTTGTTTCTATTTTAACTTTTTTTTAGGGGCGGAGTTGTTGGAGCCTTTTTTAGTTAGGTATGCCCAACCGTTTACTGAGTTCAGTAAGAACTATCTTTTAACTATCGACTGATTTGCATCAGTCCTGTCAGCTGGGGCTGTAGAATACACTGACAGCATCTCTGCAGAGGAGTAAGACCCACTCCCATCGAAGGTCCTGTTATGACGGTAAACAATCTCATGGTGAGACTACAGTATTGCTGAAGCTTTTGGGTATGTGGAGTACTCCTTCATTGCCACCTGTCTCAAGTTCGCTCTGGCCCGGAGTGATAGAACATGATAGGGTCCTATCTATGGGTCAAATAGAACGAACTATTATGACTGTTGTTAAAATTATGACTGTTGTATAGCAATACTTGAAACCATTTAACTGTGTGCAAAAAAAAGAGCTTATGTGCGTTTAAGAATGTTACCAACTAAATGTGTTTACAAATCATATATATATATTTAATTTATACGTGGAGAAATGCTAGATTTTGGTGAATCTGACAAGATGATAAAAATAAGTGGAAAAGTGAATAAATCTCTTGTAATATTTTGTTGGTTGGTTTAATGGCATATCAACCTTTGTCAGTTATTTAATGCCAAAGCTATTTTCCTAGAACAGTAGTGGTACTATTTAACCCATAGCTGGGAGGATAAAGGGATTCATGCCTTTCCCAAGTGCATTTGTCCGAAAGTGAACAAAATAGCGCGACTAGAATTCGAACTCGATAACTACGATTCCGGAGCCCATCGCTTTAACCATTACACCACGAGGACACCCCTATTTATTAACAGAAGAACTTTCTGTGAATAAAGAACGAAATGTTACCACAAAACCCGTTGTAAGTGTTTTGATTTATCCACTTTTCCAAATATTAATATATATGTGTAAACAGTATTTGGCATTAAATAGCAAATATTGTTTGATATGCTATAAAACCAAATCAAACCAATACTAACTTTCAAACAGATCTATTCGACCCATAGATGGAACCAAAGCGAACCTAGAAGTAATGATAATGAAGGGGGTACTCCACATTCTCCAGAGCTCCAGTAGAACATTAGATACAGTTTATTGAAATACCCATGTATATACCTATCAAAGTTGGGGGGTGTTAAGCTTCTGCTGGAGATGCCATCGATGTATTCTAAGACTTGCCGAGAAGTTTAGGTTTTATTTTGAGAATATATCGGTCTGTAAAATGGGATCAGCGAGCCAGGTTCAAATTCCGATCGATCCTGTTTACATTTCTTTGCGCGCTTGTATCCTTGGGAAAGGCATGAATCCATTTCTCCCCCACCTATCGCTATGGCAAGGTGATAATCAATTGGCTACGTCCCTAGACCAAAATTTATTGGTCAGTAAATATACTGGGAAATAAAACAGGAGAAAGAAAGAAAGAAAGAAAGAAAGAAAGAAAATTGGGGTGCTTGAAAGAAAGAAAGAAAGAAAGAAAGAAAGAAAATTGGGGTGCTTAAAAGAAAGAAAGAAAGAAAGAAAGAATTACTGATGAGAAATAAAAGACAGAAAGTAAATAAAGAGAGAATGAAAGATGAAGATGGGAGGAGGAAAACGAAAAAAGAGAAGAAAGAAAGAAAGAAAGAAAGAAAGAAAGAAAGATCCAGAAGGGATTAGGAAGACGAAAAAGAACAGGAAAGAAGGAAGAGAGAGAAAGTAAGACAATTGAGGTAGTTGAAAGAAAGAAAGAAAGAAAGAAAGAAAGAAAGAAAGAACTATAAACGTGAAAGGAAGAACGAAACGAAAAAAGAGAGAAAAGAAAGAAACGAAGTGAAGAAAAAGAAGGAAAAACATTAATAAATCAAGAAAAGGAAAACTTAAAGAAGAAAGCAAAGAATGATAATAAATGAGGAAATCAAGAAATTAGCAATCATTTAAAGGGAAAATGAAAGAAAACAGGTATATAAATGTGAAAAATGAGTGATTGAATGAATGAATGAATGGGATTAGCAACCATACAAAGAAAGAAAGAAAGAAAGAAAGAAAGAAAGAAAGAAAGAAAGAAAGAAAGACATGGTACTATATTAAAAAATGAAGAAAAGGAAAACGCGAAGAAGAAAGAAAAAGAAATTAAGAAAGATAATGAATGTGGAAAGAAAGAGATTCGCCACAATTTGAAGAAAAAAAAAGTAACTCGTACAAAGAAAGAAAGAAAAAAGAATGAATGGGAAAATAAATGAGTGAATGAATGAATGAATGAGAATAGCAATACACCAAATAAGAAAGAAAGAAAGAAAGAAAGAAAGAAAGAAGGAAAGAAAGAAATAGATCTCCCTCTTCAGATCACTTAAAACAGCTACCTAACATTATATTGCCCTCGTTACAAACTGGTCTCAATCCCATAGGGCCGCTGTAAGGAGGGAGCCACGTGTTTTAAGTTCATACGACCTGGCAACAAGCCACCTGTCTAAAGTCCTGCCCCCTAGCACGATTTTGAATGTTTATCTCCTCCTCCTACTCCTCTTGCTCGACGGCCTCTCTTTCGTCTACTCGCCTGGTACCTTTAGATACACTTAGATTTGAATAGGACCCTTCAAAGGGATGAGGTCGACATTTCTTTATTTTTAGTTTAATTTTTTGTTTTTTATTTTACGTTTTGCAACTGGGTGGGTGGTTAATAGCTGTCTCGTTGCTACCCTACCAGCTTTCTTTCTTTCTTTCTTCTTTTCTTTCTTATGGGTCCTTTTTTAGTTTCTTTTCTTGAATCTTTTGTAGGAATGGTGGTTGGAGGAGACGTTCCCTTTTTGTTTAGAATTGGCGCGAATTTTATTCAGATGTGAGGGTCATGTAACCTTTTAAAAACGAAGGAATGACGGGACATTTTTCTACCTTTGACTATTCCTCGCCGCTCTCTTTCTGAAGGCATGTACAAAGTCAAACTAAGTACAAGACTAGAAGTATTTCTTTGTTAGCAGGTCTTAGAATTTACTGATTATCCCCTGCAGAAAAGTAAGAGACCCAACCCCTACAAAAAAATAGATGTTTAAGGCATGACACTTAACTTCATCTGATGGTGAAGCCCCAATGAAGGGTTACTCTGCATTCCTCAAAGCTCTATTATTACTGAGGCCTTTCCATCAGATTGAGTCATATACAGGACACTCATTCAGGGAGTCTTACCACTCTGCAGAGATGTAGTAGATCTATTCTGCAGCCCCTGCCGACAGGGCAAATTTGATTTTGCCGTACCATTCTCTTATATGTAACTCTGATCACACCACCTATTAGCCTTTAAAGTACTATTTGCCAGGCTTGGAATCTAATTAATACAATGTCATTCAATCGTTCTACAAAAGCTTTAAAAAATTTCACAGAAGAATATAAAAGTAAATATAAATATACAAAGCGGTCAATTCCGTAAGCGCTTGGCATAAAATATCCCCAGATGAGTTGACATGCCGTTAAAATAAATTAGTTAATTGGCCTGATGGGAGAATCGAACTACACTAACAATAGTCCGTTAGCTGAACGCGTTAATCATTACACCGTACGAGATTATTGCCTTTCGCCCTTTTTGATTGAAACTTTTTTAAATATTTTAACTTTCAGTTGTTTTAATGAATTTAACATGCATACTGCCCATAAAAGATGAAAAGATTTTTTTGTACACAGCGCTTCTTCATAGAATCAGACTATCTGCGTGTCCCCTCCCCTCGCTACTCGCTGAGTGTCGTGCATATGACACTAAACTGCATCTGATGTTAAGGCTCCACTCCTGGAGTTTTGGGGAATGTGGAGTACACTTTCATTGCCATTACTCCCAGGGCAACTCTAATCCGGAGTGTTAATACCTGAAAGAGTCCCATATTGGGGTCAAATAGAGATGATTAACTTTTTAACTTTGTGCCAAGACATGACTGATGTTTAATTGAATTGTTAGTGATGCACAATATTACTTGAAATCATTTAAATGTGTGCAAACATTGAATTATTGTTTGTTTATTTGTTTGTTTGTTTGTTTGTTTGTTTGTGTTTTATGGCATATCAACCTTTGTAGGTTTAATGTCAAATTCAGTTTTATACAAATAAACATTCCTATTTCAAATAATTTTGCATAAGTACACAGATTAATTGTCCAAAACATTTCTATTTCAAGCTATTTAGTTTAGTCAAACAGCTCTATTTCAAACAATTAAGTTTAGTACGAGTATAGTTTTTTGTTTACACACACTTAAATTTCAAAATTATTCTTCTATTTCAAACAATTCAGTTTAGCGTAAGTACAGTTTCAATGTCAAAAACAGTTCTATTTCAAACTATTCAGTTTAGCATCATTACGCAGCTTAAATACCAAAACTTCTATTTCAAACAATTCATTTCAGCATAAGTACGCAGTTTAATTGTCAAAACAGTTCTATTTTAAACAATTCAGTTTAGCATCAGTACACAGTTTAAAAGATTTACGCAGATTAAATGTCAAAACATTTCTATTTCAAACAATTCAGTTTAGTATAAGTACTCAGTTTAGTTGTATGTGACCCATAGATTGGACCCTATCAGATGCTACCACTCTGGGCCAAAGTGGACCTGGGAGCGATAACAATGAAGAGGTTCTCCGCTTTCCCCAAAGCTCCAGAATTACTGAAACCTCACCATCTAATTGTTTAGTGTCATATCTAGGACCTCATTGGAAGAGTCTTACCCCTCTGCAGAGAAGCAGTCGGTGTATTCTACAGCCAAAAATCTATATGATATCAAGTATTCCTATCAGACTGGGCAAAAACATTGAATTATTTGTATTACATAGCAATACTAGAAACCATGTTAAATAGCAATACCTGTATCTACTTCACTGAATGCAAACAAATGTTTAATATTAAATAGAATTATTTGCAATACCTTTTAACTGTGTGCAAACCATAGCAATACTAAATTATTTGCAAACAAATTACTATAACTTTTTTAAAATGAAATCACCTACAAACTATTTCCCTTAAAAATTATGTATGGATATCAATTTAATTTTGTGTAAACATAACTAATAATATATACAACTGTTTAACCGTTTATCTGTGTGGAAATAAAAAATTTTTGCTAAGTTGAATTGTTATAATGAAATAGCAATACATGAGACCATTTAACTGTGGCAAATAGAATTATTATTTCTAGATGTCAATACGTGAAACCATTTAAATGTGGCAAATAGAACTATTAGTTTTAGATGGCAATACATGAGACCATTTACTGTGGCAAATAGAACTATTAGTTTTAGATGGCAATACATGAAACCATATAATGTGGCAAATAGAATTATTATTTCTAGATGTCAATATGTGAAACCATTTAACTGTGGCAAATAGAACTATTAGTTTTAGATGGTAATACATGAAACCATTTAACTATGTGCTAACAAATGAGCTTTGGCTTGTTTAAAAATGTTACTTCCGAACTCACGTTTTACAAAATCATATCTTTAACATATATATGAGCAAGATTTGGCATTAAATAATCTATAATTATATAATCTATAATCTATAATTTATATGCCATAAAAGTCATCTAATTCAGCTAATTCAGTTTAGTATAAGTACAGATTTTGTTTACCAACTGTTAAATGTCAAAACTGTTCTATATTAAATTTAGTGCAAGTACAGTTTCAATGTAAAGTACAGTGTCAATGTCAAAAACAGTTCCATTTCAAACATATCAGTTTAACATAAGCACGCTGTTTAAATGTAAGTACAGTTTAATTGTCAAAAACATTTCTATTTCAAGCCATTCAGTCCAGTCAAACAGTTCTAATTAGAACAGTTCAGTTTAGCATAAGTATGCTGTTAGTTCTATTTAACCCATAGATAGAGCCCTATCAGGTGCTACCATTTCGGGCCAGAGTGGATCTGAGGACAATGACAACGAAGGGGTGCTCCGCATTCCTCAAAGCTCCAACATAACTGGAACCTCACCTTCAGATTGTTTAGCGTCATATCTAGGACACTTGTTGGGTCTTACCCCTCTGCAGAGGTGCAGTTGGTGTATTCTACAGCCCCAGCCGACTGGGGAAAACACTTTCGGGATGTGATGACCGGAAGTAAGTTATATCTATAGTCCGAAACTAATGTGTTTTACGCTGTCAAAGTGAAATGTTCACTGCGATGTGTGTTTATTCATAATCTTGTTTCTCCTAATCTGAGCCTATTTTCGTCGCCAGCTTGTTCCATTTTTGTCGGAACATGTCCGTGTATTTGCTCTAATTACTGCGTAAATTTTGTGCTTTAAGACATAATGTAAACTATTTAAATTCTTATAATATTCAATCAGTTCAAACCGAAAAATTTCTATTTGTAATAGATCTAATACCAAGTAAGAGATTGCTATTTAGGGTATGTGTGTGGAGAAGTGTTTGAAATGTGGTAGGAGAACTAAGTGGGTCTTCTCTTTCCAATCCATCCACTCCCAAAAATTTTGCGAAACACTCGTCACCAATAATATGAATTCCAAGCAAAAACTTTTCGCTTAACCCTGTTCCAAAAAGAAGGCAGATTGCTACAAAAGAGTTTAACAGTTTAAACAAGAGGGCTCCTAGTCTATGGACGACGTTGGTTGACCTTGCTGGTTTGCTCATTAAAAAAAGATGCGTCCGCGGGCAAACTATGATTATTGGTAGCTACAAATTCCTCTGCATTACCAAGGTCAAATCCATGTAAATATGACAGAAATAATTTTCATGTTTTGCTCATCTTGAAATGTTTGTCATATCGATTTCACAATAGCTCATCTCTGTTGCACAAATACGTATATATATATATATATATATATATATATATATATATATATATATATTTGTTATATATACTTATATATAGATGTATTACTTGTTATATATACTTATATATACTTATATAAATTTATATATACTTGTTATATATACTTATATATACTTGTTATATATACTTATATATATATATATATATATATATTACTTTCTTGTATATAAATTTTCTTATATAAAACTTTATATATATATATATATATATATATATATATATATATATATATATATAGAAATCTATATAGGAAAATTTACATACAAGAAAGTAATATATATATATGTATATATATATAAGTATATCTAACAAATTTGAATATATGAAAGTTACACACACACACACACACATACTTGTTATATATATATATATATATATATATATATATATATATATATATATATACTTATATATATATATTACTTTCTTGTATATGAATTTTCTTATATAAAACTTTATATATATATATATATATATATATAAAGTTTTATATAAGAAAATTTATATACAAGAAAGTAATATATATATATATATATATAACAAATTTAAATATATGAAAGTTATCCATACACACACATATATATATATATATATATATATTCATATATGTAGGTCTTCTTAGGAAATGGACACAGTGACCCAAGTTCGAATCTGGATCAAGGATGTTTGCATTTTACATAATGCAAATACCATTGAGTTAGGTATGAATCCAATTATTCTATATCCAGCTATGAGTAAATAGTAGAGCAGACTGGGCTCTTTAGCCTTGGTATGGCAACCGGTTTAGGAAAAGGAAAACTGAATTCAAACCTGTTAAACTCCGCTTAAAAGATTGAACCTATGTCGCATCCTGCTCGTGAGGAGAAAGGGATTGGTATAATTCTTTGGAATAAAAAGAACGAGATATCACGCATCAAACTCCGAGTTAAGTGTTTAATTTATCTAACTTTCCTCATATTTCTATTATAATGCCAGATTTACTACAGATTGACTCCCCTAGTACATACAAAATTCAAAAAATTAAATAAGAATCCCACCAACCAACTAAAATCAAAAATTAATAAACTAATCACTGCTAATAATGCCGAACTTAATAGCACAAAACTACCCAAAATAATTGGGAATTATAAACCCGGCTATCTTTACGGGACCGTAAAAATACATAAACCTAATCATCCTCTACGCCCTATTATATCACAAATACCTACACCAATTTATCAACTCACAAAAACAATAAAACAGCTTATTTCCCCATACTTGCCTAGCAAATACAACATATAATCTACTCATGAATTAATTCAAGTTCTTCATACAATTAAACCCAATAATGGCATATTAACCTCACTCGATGTAGAAAATTTATTCACTAATGTACCTGTTAATGAAACAATTGATATTATCTTAAATTATATTTATAATAACCCATCTCTTCCTCCTCTTAAAATCAACCCTAATATACTTCGAAAACTACTCCTGACATGTACTACCGAAGTTCTATTTCGTGACCATCTTGGTAATATTTACGTTCAGACAGATGGCGTATCTATGGGGTCTGTCCTGGGCCCGATTTTCAGTAATTTCTACATGTCCGACCTCGAAAATAGAATTTTTAATAGCATAAAAAACACTCCAATATACCTAAGATATGTTGATGATATCCTTATTCTTACTAGTGATATTAACGAAATCAACATACTACAAGACACCTTCCAAAAAAATTCAGGTCTTAACTTTACTCATGAACTAAACAAAAACAATAAAATTTCCTTTTTTGATATTCTCATTGATACAAACAATAATAAATCACTACCTCTACTTACAAAAAACCCTCTAGTAATAACTCCTGTACCCTCAACTTTAAAAGTGAATGCCCCTTCAGATATAAAAAAGCAATTATTCATAATCTAATATCCCGTGCCAAACCGATCTCCTCCTCCAAAACAATATTTTATAAAGAGGTAGAAAACATAAAACAGGTTCTCATCAATAATGGGTTTCCTAAACTATATTGTTGATGAACAAATTAAACGTATGATTAAAAATATTAGCCAACAAAATAAACACTGTACTACTCCATCCAGTCAACAAACATATATCAAACTTTTTTATCGTAACCAAATGCACTACAATTATAAATCAGATGAAAAAATATTGAAAACATTGATTCACAGAAACATACTCCCCACTGATCCTAATAAGAAGATAAAACGGATTATATATTATAATAAGTTTAAAACCTCCAACTTAGTCATTAGAAATAATTCCTTTCCCTCGATTGGAGTTTTGCAAAAAAAAACAACGTTATATATCAATTTAAATGTGCTTTAGGAGATTGTATCTCTGATAATAATACTATATATGTTGGTTTAACCTCAACTACCCTGTCGAGGAGACTTACAATGCACCTTTCTGATACAAGTTCAATAGCTCAGCATTTAAAAAATCATTCATGCCCAACAACACAATTACGGAAAATTCTCACCGACAACACAACAATATTAGAACATCAAAATAATAAACAAAAACTACAGATTCTCGAAGCACTACATATTAGAAACAGACAACCAACACTTAATAGAATTATTTTTCAAACCAGTGCTAATGTACTTAAATATCTTTAGCAACTGACACTAATTATAGAAACCCATTTAAAAGCAAACGCCATAATCTTCAACGGTAAAGACGCTCTTACATAGTAGTAATATGCAAAAACAAAAGTTACATCACTTTTGTAATAGATCCTCCCCTGATGATGGCCCAAAGTCGGGCAGAAAGTACTAGGGATACATGGGCAATACATAAATCAATTCCTCCCGAATACGATAAAAGTAATACGGGAATTCGAACGGATCCAGAAGAAAATATGTAGACAGAAAATGTCTATTATGTTTAATGAAATTTGTATTAACGAAGAAATGCTGCCAAAATATACATATATATACATATATATATATATATATATATTGTAGGCATATCTCATTGAAGAGAACCGACTACTACAGTTGTGACACACACACACACACATATATATATATATATATATATATATATATATATATATATAGCATAAACCGAGCCATTAGTATAATGGTTAGTGTTCGCCGATAGGCCGGGACCGAGGTTCAATTTGGGTGATAATGAAGACTCAAAAAATGGTACTTGATGCCTCTTGGCTTAAAACAGAGCATTATAAGATATGGAGCAAGGTTAAGTGGAGCAATATCAGGGAAAGGTGTAGCGCCCTCCCCTACCATTGAAAAGCAGTGGAACGGATTACGTAATTGATAGGTTTGACCAATAGATAAACCGAAAAAAGAAAGTCAACTCGTTGAGGGTCGTCAAATGGGTAACTCATTTCAAAAAAAATTACAGAAATTCAAAAAAAAAAATTTGAATAGAAAGAGAGATCAAAACATTCAGTTCGATACAGATTCGTTGCTTTAAATTTTATAATTAAAATAATTTTTTAACTAAAAGAATTTTTAATATTTATTTTTTTTAATCATTTTCTAATCCAAAATTTTTTACAACGTACATATCATATCTCATCATCATCATGTCGTGCGGCTTGCACGGATATCCCTGACCCTCCCTCTCCACGTCTCCCTATCATTCATCGCCTCCGGCAGGTCTTCAGGGTTACATCCCGTATCATCACATAGCTGCTGTATGTATGTTCGAGCTGGTCGTCCTGCTTTTGATTGGCCATATGCGGGGGTCCACAGGAGCACATCACTTACGATCTCGTCCTTGCTTCTCCAGCAGTGTCCAGCATATCTGGTTCGTCTAGCTATTACTATTTAATGCAATGTTTATACATTCCTTAAAAAAAATAAAACAAGCAAATTCCCCTTATTTAAATACTTCTGAAAATTAAAAAGCCTAAATCTGGAAAATTAAATAGTGGCATGCGACTCATATAAAATCATAGATAGAATATGCATTCATACTTCTATTGAAACTATTATGTATTATAAATATTAAATGATATAATTCGTGTCATCAGAACATAATAATTCAATGCTTATATAAATTTACAAACTTCTCTTTCTAATTATAAAACTAACGTAGATTTCGTAAATATCGTTATATTAGGATGCAATTAACACATCGAATGTTTAGTTAATAGTAATAAGCAAAGAATTACAATGTAATAGATATTTTATTTATGTACTTATAATTCCTAACTTATAATATAAATAATTTGAATATTAGTTTCTAAAGTTTTTGTTTACATATAGAAAAAAACGGTATAATAGAAACGGTGGAGCACTAGAATAGTTCCTTCTAGTTTTAAGGTTATATTAATAAGTATTTAAAAAATTTTAACTATTAAATATTTTTTTCACTTTTTATTTTATGATCTTTTTATTAAAAAAATGTATATTCATACTTTATCCTTTAAATCTAAATGTATTCTTCATTGGAAAAATATATTTTAAATTATTTATTTATCTAATCCATTTTTTTTAAATTATGGATCTATATTTCATTATATAGAATTAAAAAATATAAATCACCTTATTAATGGCAGTTAAATATATCTAATATTATTGATAAATAAAGTAAAATGATACTGAAAATGTATTTCTCTGTCAACATGTAGATATCATTTCAGTTCTTGTATTTAGTAAATTTCCATTCAAATATTTTTCTATACATATTTTCTCTTCTAAGCATAAATTACACTTACCATGTAGACTGAGTGTCGAGGAGGATCTTTTAATTATTTTCCAATTTATGAAAGGTGCACCAATGTACGTTGAGATTTGATGTATTCTTTCATATAATAGAGTAAAAACGAAAATATAAAAAATAAAAGCAGGTACATTAATGAGAACGAAAGAAAGAAAGAAAGAAAGAAAGAAAGAAAGAAAGAAAGAAAGAACGAAAGAAAGAAAGAAAGAAAGAAAGAACGAAAGAAAGAAAGAAAGAAAGAACGAAAGAAAGAAAGAACGAAAGAAAGAAAGAAAGAAAGAAAGAACGAAAGAAAGAAAGAAAGAAAGAAAGAAAGAAAGAAAGAAAGAACGAAAGAAAGAAAGAAAGAAGAACGAAAGAAAGAAAGAAAGAAAGAAAGAAGAAAGAAAGAACGAAAGAAAGAAAGAAAGAAAGAAAGAAAGAACGAAAGAAAGAAAGAAAGAAAGAAAGAAAGAAAGAAAGAAAGAAAGAAAGAACGAAAGAAAGAAAGAAAGAAAGAAAGAAAGAAAGAACGAAAGAAAGAAAGAAAGAAAGAAAGAACGAAAGAACGAAAGAAAGAAAGAAAGAAAGAAAGAAAGAAAGAAAGAAAGAAAGAAAGAACGAAAGAAAGAAAGAAAGAAAGAACGAAAGAAAGAAAGAAAAGAAAGAAAGAAAGACGAAAGAAAGAAAGAAAGAAAGAAAGAACGAAAGAAAGACAGAAAGAAAGAAAGAAAGAACGAAAGAAAGAAAGAAAGAAAGAACGAAAGAAAGAAAGAAAGAAAGAAAGAAAGAAAGAAAGAACGAAAGAAAGAAAGAACGAAAGAAAGAAAGAACGAAAGAAAGAAAGAAAGAAAGAACGAAAGAAAGAACGAAAGAAAGAACGAAAGAAAGAAAGAAAGAAAGAAAGAAAGAAAGAACGAAAGAAAGAAAGAAAGAAAGAAAGAACGAAAGAAAGAAAGAAAGAAAGAAAGAAAGAAGAAAGAAAGAACGAAAGAAAGAAAGAAAGAAAGAAAGAAAGAAAGAAAGAAAGAACGAAAGAAAGAAAGAAAGAAAGAACGAAAGAAAGAAAGAACGAAAGAAAGAAAGAAAGAAAGAACGAAAGAAAGAAAGAAAGAAAGAAAGAACGAAAGAAAGAAAGAACGAAAGAAAGAAAGAAAGAAAGAAAGAAAGAACGAAAGAAAGAAAGAAAGAAAGAACGAAAGAAAGAAAGAAAGAAAGAAAGATTATATAAGAACAAAAGAAAGTTAGAAATAAAAATATTACTGATTACTAAAGGGAATGTATAAACATTGTATCAAATAATAATAATAATATGATAAAAAAATGATTTTATTATAAATATATATTATTATAATAATAATAATATGTAAAAAAATTTTAATTAAAAAATATGAATATATATATATATATATATATATAATTATTTTAATTCAAAATTTATTCTAATTAAATTTTTTTCAATTTCTATTCACGCTGGAACTAATATTAGATCACCCCACTAAAATTTTCATTTAACATCTGATGATGGTCATCATAGACCAGAAATAAATCTATAATGACACCAAAGAAGAGAGTTTTTATTTTAATTTTTATATGAAAAAAAATATATGTATATAAAGTAAAGTTGGCGACCGTAGTCGAGGGTAACCCGAAGGCTCCCTTTTCGATAGCTACGAGACCAAGGTGTAGGGAAGGACGCTTCTCCTTTCCCTAGATTGCTCCACTTTACCCTTGATCAGTACCTAATAATGCTGAGTGTTAAGCAAGGCAGCATCAAGAACCATTTTTTGAGTTTTTGGTATGACTCAACCTGGATTGAACCCAGGTCTCCCGGGTCTTTGGCGAACACTGTAACCATCATGCCAATGTCCGGTACTATATATATTTAATGCCATGAAAGTTTATCTGTGACCCCCGGGGTTTCATGAAGTTTTCACAAAACAATCATCCAGGCAGATAACAAAATGAAATGACTCGAAAACCGAAAAATACATATCCTAGATATTCAGCACTCTCCAAATTATATTGTACTTGGTTCGCCACAAACTTACAAAGTGATTAAGTGACAACCAACACTGTTATAATATATATATATATGTGTGTGTGTGTGTGCGTATAAAATACACATTTCGTTAAACATAGTAGACATTTTCTCTCTACATATTTTCTTCTGGATCCGTTTGTATTGCCGTATTGCTTTTATCGTATTCGGTGGGAATTGATTTATGTATTGTCCATAGTTGTATATATCCTTAGTGCTTTCTGAATGTACTTAAATGTCTTTAGCTACTGACACTATTTATAGAAACCCATCAGACCTAACCGATAAAATGAAACGCAGTTTCTTCCAGGCAGCGGTCACATCGATACTGCTATATCGATGCACTACATGGACGCTAACAAAACGGCTGGAGAAGAAACTAGATGGCAATTACACAAGAATGCTGCGTGTAATCCTGAACAAGTCCTGGCAGCAACACCCCACAAGACACCAACTGTACGGCCACCTGCCCCCTATCACGAAAACTATTCAAGTTAGACGAACCAGACATGCAGGACACTGCTGGAGAAGCAGAGATGAACTCATAAGAGATGTACTCTTATGGATCCCCACACATGGCCGCGCAAAAGCAGGGCGACCAGCACGAACGTACATTCAGCAGCTATGTGAGGATACAGGATGTTGTCCTGAAGACCTACCTAGGGCGATGAACGATAGGGAGGAGTGGCGAGAGAGGGTCAGGGATATCCGTGCTACCAGCACGATGATGATGATGATGATGATACTCTCCACCGTAATGACGCTCTTACTTAGTAGCAATATGCAAAAACAAAAATTACATCACTTTTGTAATAGATCCTCCCCTGATGATGGCCTAAAGTCGGGCAGAAAGTACAAGGGATATATACAACTATGGACAATGTATAAATCATTTCCCGCTGAATACGATAAAAGCAATATGGGAATTCGAACGGATCCAGAAGAAAATATATAGACAGAAAATGTCTACAATGTTTAACGAAATTTGTATTAATGAAGAAATGCTGCCCAAATATACATATATATATATATATATATATATATATATATATATATATATATATATATATATATATATATATATATATTTAAAGTTGCATATATATAAGAAAGTTTACCAATATACTTTCAAGGCAATCTACATCCTAAATATACCTTATATATGTGATATATGTGCCTGTGTGTATGTGTGTGTTGTGAGGCAGCACTTTTTTTTTTTCGTTAGTGGATGTTTGGTCAAAAAGAAAGGACTTGTATGAATGTATAAATTCAAAAGAATGTATTTTCTTCTGCATGGCTTGGAAAAAAATTGATTAATTTGAATTATTCAATCTTGTTCAAGCAATATTCTATAAAGCCAGAATGTTTCAGATATTAAGTGAAAAAATGGTTTTTCACCTAATCTATTATTAGTTTATTTACTGCTAAATGATAAAGGACCGATGTGAACCATCCACCATGTGTACTAATTTAACAATTTTTGCCAGCACTAGTACTCGTATGTAAGTCGACGTTGTCATAGATTGACCCATGTTTGATACGTCTACTAGTTATAACTGTTTACCGATTTTGTTATTGCTGTATATATGCATGTATAATTCGAATTTGTATCAAGTTCGACCCTTGATTGTTAAGTCTCTAATGTCAAGAACATTGTCCTTCCTTGTTGAAAGAAAGAAAGAAAGAATTTGTAGGCAGAAAGTAAAAAAAAAAGAAAGAAAGAAAACCAAAATAAACAATTAAAGTATATACTTACTCGGAGGCACAAATTGATATCATGTATACGTCGACCATTGATTTACGATTATGAAATGATTATTTAATGGAATTAACTTTTAAAGTCAAAGGTTGCTTTTAGTTCTTCCTATTATGTGAGATTTCAAGTTTGTTTAATCATTACGTCTATGAGCAATTGCATTTTTATATAAAGAATGAGCGTTGCTAATTTTGCAATACGATCTACATAGCCAAAGTGATCTATAAGGATCAAATTCTACTTTGGTCCGAAATCTACATAGCCAAAGTGATCTCCAAGGATCAAATTCTACTTTGGTCCGAAATCTACATAGCCAAAGTGATCTACAAGTTTCAAATTCTACTTTGGTCCGAAATCTACATCGCCAAAGTGATCTCCAAGGGTCAAATTCTACTTTGGTCCGAAATCTACATAGCCAAAGTGATCTACAGGGGTCAAATTCTACTTTAGTCTACAATCTACATGGCCAAAGTGATCTACAGGGGTCAAATTCTACTTTGTTCTGCAATCTGCATGACCAAAGTGATCTACAAGGGTCAAATTCTACTTTGTTTCGCAATCTACAAAGCCAAAATCCTCTACAAAGGGTCAAATTCAACTATGGTCACCAATTTAGGTGTTTCATTTATTTGCTATGGTTTAAATAAATAAAAGATTCAACATATACAGGAACCTTTTAACATATACAGGAATCTTTTGAAATAATTACCGTTTATATATGAATCTTTTTATTATTATTATTATTATTATTATTATTATTATCATATTTACCAACCCCTCCGCTCGGGCAGGATATGACACAAGGACAGTTTTTTAAGCGGAGTTTAACAGGTTTGAATTCAGAGTTTTCCTTCGCCTAGACTAGTTGCCTCGCCAAGGCTGAAGAACATAGTCTGCCCTACTATTTACCCATAGCTGGAGGGAGAGAATAAGTGGATTAATACCTTTCCCAAGGGTATTAGTGCTATGTGAAATGCAATCAGTCTCGTCCAGGATTTGAACTCGTGTCGCCTTGTCCTTTTCCTGCGACGATAACTATTACACCATTATTATTATTATTATTATTATTATTATTCCAAATAATCTTACATTTTATACCTTTATTGATAAAAATTTAAAAAGATAAATGGACCAAATTTTAAACAAATGTATTGATTTTTATGGTGGATCATACGGACATCAGTTAGAAAAGATTTGTAAGAAATACAACTACTTCCGTCTCGTCTATGATCTCGTTGTAAAACTCCGTAGCTAATATCTTAAGAGTTCTTTAGATATTCCGATGTCAATGAGCAGGTAAGATCACGGAAAAGTTCGTAAGTCGGCTATCGAGACTGAGGTCTATGTCGGAATAAAGTGTGTATTGCCAAATGCACCTTGTTGAGTCAAGACCGAAGCTTCCCATACTCAAACATTCCTGCTTCATACTTTCTGACAAGAAATTCTCTCGAAACCAAGACAAGTGTTTACCTTGTCTCTTGATAATAAAGAGAGAAAGTGTAACCTTTGCAATAGATCATGACAAAAAGTCTAGATCACATACCAAAGTTGTACCATTTAGGCAAAAAAATTCGACCTGTACACGAGTAGATAGATTGATAGAAGCAAGTATGTATCTATGTATGTTAATGTGTATATAAATGCATTCGCATATGGGGTGTATATATGCCCACAGTTATATACGTGGTGGTGGCGGGGAAGAATTGCTGCAACAAAAGAAAGAAAGAAAGAAAGAAAGAAAGAATTATTTTAACAAAAGAAAGAAAGAAAGAAAGAAAGAAAAAAGAAAGAATTATTTCAATAAAAGAAAGAAAGAAAGAAAGGATTATTTCAACAAAAGAAAGAAAGAAAGAAAGAATTATTTTAACAAAAGAAAGAAAGAAAGAAAGAAAGAAAGAAAGAAAGAAAGAAAGAAAGAAAGAATTATTTCAATAAAAGAAAGAAAGAAAGAAAAAAAGGATTATTTCAACAAAAGAAAGAAAGAAAGAAAGAATCATTTCAACAAAAGAAAGAAAAAAAGAAAGGAAGAATTATTTCAACAAAGGAAAGAAAGAAAGAATTACTGGAACCGAAGAGAGAAAGAAAAAATAATCCACAAAATAAACAATTATAAGTTGGCCGACTGTAAAACCGAAGGCTCCCATTTCAATAGCTACTACACCGAGGTGTAGGGGAGGGCACTACTCCTTTCCCTGGATTGCTCCACTTTACTCTTGATCCATACCTTATAATGCAGAGTGTTAAGCCAAGTGGCATCAAGGACCATTTTCTGAGTCTTTTATTTGAGTTGAGTTGGGATTGAGACCCAGTCTCTCGGACCATTGACAAACACTTTAATCAATATGCCAATGGGTCGAAAAGACAGATCGAATTCAACAAAATATGTAAAAACGAAAATATAAAAAATAAAAGCAGTGAGAAAGAAAGAAAGAAAGAAAGAAAAAAAGAAAGAAAGAAAGAAAGATTCATTGATTAAAAAAGCCAAAAGACATTTTTACAGACATAAAAGGAACAAACACAAATAAAGAAACAATAAATTGAAATAGATTTTAAAAGACAAGAAAGAAATGGCAATCCTACGTCGTTGAAAAAAAAATGAAAGGTTAGTCCTTGTTCATCATAAACATTAGGTAGGTCTCCTTTATTTAAGCAACGAATCTGTATCGAACTGAATGTTTTGGTCTCTTTTTTTATTCAATTTGTTTTGTTTTGACTCTGTGATCTTTTTGAAATGAGTTACCCATTTGACAACCCTCACCAAGTTGGCATTCTTTTTTTGGTTTATCTATTGGCCGCACCTATCAATTACGTAACCCGTTATACTGCTTCGTTAATACCTTTCAACGAATAGCCATTTCGTTTAAACCCACGCACCTTTTGCCTTTTTAAAACTGCATGCAGGACACTAAATAAATACGAACAGAAATGAAAAAAGTCTTTAAAAATTATTCACTTTCGCACCTAGGTAAGGTATCTTGCATAATATTACGGTTAGCGAACTAGACTGGCAGACTGTTGATACCGAGTTCGATTCTTTCTGGGTATCTCAGTACATTTAGTCTTGGGCTAAATTAAGTTTACCAGAGTATATATTTGCCTACCATTCAGCACGAAGAGGACGTGACACAAGGTTAATTTTTAAGCGGATTTTAACAGGTTTGACTTCTCCAAGACTGGTTATCATACCAAAGTCAGAGAGCTTCAGTCTGGCCAACTATCTTCCCATAACTGGAAGGAGAATATTTGAATTCATACATTTCCCAAGGGTATTAGTTCTATGTGAAATGCAAACACCCCGTCCGGGATTTGAACTCGGTTCAGCGGGTCTATTTCCAACTATGATGACCATTACACTACGAGCACCTCAAAAAGTTTACCTGAATAACTGACAAGTTGGTATCAACTTCAATTCCCAACTTGACAAGTCCTAGTTTGACACAAGGTCAGTTTTAAAGTTAAAGAGTAAACAGTCAAACGAGACACCCATGAATGCATGTACATGCCTTGGAAACTCACCGTTCGATGTCTCACCCATCCTGTCTATTATTCTTTTAATAGGATTTAGAATACGTCGATTACATTCCCAGTGAAAGAGCAAGACAACCCTCCACAGAAAATAAAAAGGGTATCCTGAATATGACACGAAAATGCACCCGATAGTGATTTTCCAGTTCTATTACAAAGAGAACCCAAGAGGTGGTCTTGTATGATACAAATCTCGAACCTCATCTCAACAAATAAATACCACCGAAAATTTTTAAAAAATCGTCCTGACTTTGACATTAAACTGTATCTGAAAGTGATGCTCCAGTTCTGAAGTTTGGGGAATATGGAGTACTCCTTAATCCTTATTACTCTCAGGTCCACTCTGACCCGGAGTGACAGTATCGGATAGGGTCTCATCTAAGGATCAAATAGAACTGTTCTTTTACTAGAGAAAATCATTGTTGGTGAATTTGAAGCCCTATAGTTGTATGCAAGTCGTTTGCATTAGATAGGAATACTTGGCATCCACGTAAGTTATTTATTCGGCTACTCTGCGCGACACAGGGTCAAGTTAAGAGATGGATAGTAAACACTTAAACGATACAGGTAGGCACGCTTGTACAAACCGTTTTTAAGTCAACGAAACGAAGACAAATGAACGTCCAAATGGTTTTAAGTAAAGCTATTTAACACCAATACTTTTTTAAAAGATTAGTAATTTTGTTAGCACAAAGTTTAATAGTTCCAAGTATTCCTTTCTAACATTAATAATTCTATATTTGATATCAATCATTTCTTTGTACACAGTTTGAATGGTTTCAAGTATGGCCATTTAACATTAATAATTCCTGTCAAGGATTCCTATCTACATGTAATATGAAGAATTTACACACAACTCTATGATTTCAAATAAATAAATGAATAAGTAAATAATAATAATAATAATAATAATAATAATAATAATAATAATAACAGAACTTGCAGAATTGTGAAATTTACTGCCCCGGCTGACCACAGAGTAAAATTGAAAAAAAGCGAAAAGAAGGATAAGTACCTCAACCTCGCTAGGGAATTGAAAAAACTATGGAACATGAAAGTGACGATTGTACTAACTGTAATTTTTGCTCTTGGTACAGTCACCAGAGGATTGGTAAAAGAACTAGAGGACTTGGAAATAAGAGAACGAGTGGAGATAATCCAAACGTTGTTGAGATTGGTTAGAATACTGAGAAGAGTCCTGGCGACTTGTTTTCTCTCAGACTCCAGTGAAAAACCATCAGCCAATGCTGATGTGAAAAACTCTCAAGGAATAATAATAATAATCCTTAGAAAAAGATTGAACAGTTCTATTTGACCCCTAGATGGAACCGAAACAGGTACTACCATTCCGGGTCAGAGTGAACCCGGAAGTAATGGCAATGAAAGTGTACTCTACGTTCATCAAAGTTCCAGGACTGGAGCCTCATCATCAGATTCAGTCGTTGGGTGAGGGAAGGATGCAGTCGGGGTATTTTACAGCTCCAGCCGACAAGGCGGTATATGGCCAAAAACAAAACGTCTGTCCATCTTGTTTGCACCTTTCTCACAACGTCTTAACTTTTATTCACCGGTAGCTTCCTCGAAGTCAGTTACAGCTGTGCATATAACTCGGTAGTAAATCGACACAGAGAACTTCCATTTTTTTCTGATATGACACGCATTGACAAGTCCACAACCTTTTAAGCCCTTAACTTAAGCTGATCACACGTCATATTAGATTAGCTATTTCCAAAATGGGTGGTACCGTCCCTGGGGGTAGTGGGACAATATAAGGCAATCGTGAGGAAAATGAGTCTGTTGCGGTCATATCAGGATCAAGGAAACGAATATTTTAATTTTTTTTTTTTTTTTTTTTCTTTTTCTTTTTACAAAATCTATGACAAAATCTAAGTCACGAACACTTAAGTAATATATATGCTTTTTCTATTTACAACTAAAATTTATCATTACATACATATATATATATATATATATAGTCATGTGTGTATGTGTGGTTGGTTGGTTGGTTGGTTGGTCGTTTTTAACCATGTCAACAATAGGGTTATTAAGTGCCAAATAATCTTTTCAAACTATTATACAGTTTCAAGAAACAAATTCCTATGTTATAATACAATGTAGAGAGACAATAAATGATTATCTCCCTGAGTGAATGTGTGTGTCCTTTGAGCGGCGCATCGGATGACACTCCCTGAAACCATTCCCAATTTTCTTTGGCCTCTATTCTTCGAACAGTAATGACGTTGTTTCCTGCCCTTGCCAATAAATAGGGAAGACACATTTCACTTTAAATCGTCATCAAGTAAGCCTTTTTCATTTTTGTGACCCTTCTATGTACTAGTTGTTCATAGAACAATATGCGAATATTTCCAACTGGTGAGACAAGTTTTTGCATTCTTTTCGATGTTACTCATATGTATAGCAACAATGGATAGATTTCTCCGTTTGGGTAAATAATTTTATCTTGTCTCTCCTTTTCCCAATCGGCTGCACCGCTGAATGTCTTGGATATGACACTAAATAACCCGATGGTGAGATTCCAGTGATGCTGGAGCTTTGGGAAATACGGAGTACCCCTTCTTTGCCATCGCTCCCAGGTCCACTGTGGCCCGGAGTAGTAGCACCTGATAGGGCCCTATCTATGGGTTAAATAGAACTAACGGTATACTTATGCTAAACTGAATTGTTTGATTAAACTAAATAGCATAAAATAGAAATGTTTTTGACAATTAAACCGTACTTAAATTTTTAACTGCGTACTTATGCTAAACTGAATTGTTTGAAATAGAACTGTTTTTGACATTTAAACTGTACTTACACTAAACTGAATAGTTTAATATAGAACTGTTTTGACATTTAACTGTGTGTAAACAACGTCTATTCTTACGCTAAACTGATTTGTTTGAATTAGAACTGTTTGAATAAACTGAATAGCTTGAAATAGAAATGATTTTGACAATTAAACTGTGTACTCATACTAGACTGAATCGTTTGAAATAGAACTGATTATTTGTATAAAAGTAGATTTTAAATTAAATAACCTACAAGGGTTGATATGCTACAAAACCCAGGCAAGCAAGCAACCAAGCTAGTCTTTCCTTCCATTTATTCAGTCTTATATATATGCTAATGATATTCGGCCTTGGCGAATAGAGACTCGACAAGAGTAACCACAAGCGACCCAATAACTGTAATACCCCACGTAATATAATTTCGGTCTTTGTCTAATTTCAGTTCAGCGAACGTCACTCAGCAACATCATGATAAAAGAAAGTGAAATGAATTAATTTTTTCTTAAAAATATATTTTGAATAAATAAAATACCTAAAGACAATAAAAGATAAAAAGAATTTAAAATACAATAAAAACACATTAAAAATGTATACGACCCTGAGAGGGGGTGCAGAAAACGCTAACTGCACCTCTGCAGATGAGTAAGACACCCCCACCCACCCGACGAGGTTATCTGCTGGCCGTGGGTGGCGACCTGTAATTCTTAAGGACGGGATCCTGCTTTGATAAACAGTCTGTGACCCGGTTGCCAAAGTGGTGACACAACTTACAACACTCCTCTTTAAACCTTATTGAGTACACTCCTATTTAAGATTTAATGGGGCAGACGGACAATTGGAGGAGCCCTATCCGATCAATCACCAGGTCATATCAATCCCTAGCACCTCTATGATTGTCCTAACAGTATTCTTCAAATCATTCTTGCAGTAAACAAGTAAAAATAAAGTTAGTGACCAAAGTCGAGGGTGACCCGAAGGCTCCCTTTTTTGATAGCTACTATACCAAGGTGTCGGTGAGGGCGCTACTCCTTTTCCTGGATTGCTCCACTTTAAGTACCCTAACCTATTTTATCTTAAAGGTGCGAGACGGCGAAGATTGAAAGTCAGTTGTGTTGAGACAGAAATACTTATAACCGTCTATAGTGTGTGCAAACAAATAATTAATATTAAATAGAATTATTAGTGTTAGATAGAAATACTTGAAACATCTATAGCATGTGCAAACAAATGAATAATGTTAGATGAAATTAGGTGGAGGTGCACGTGGTGTAATGGTTATCGTCGTAGGAAATGGAGACGGCGACACCAATTCAAATCCTGGGCAAGACTGATTTCATTTCACATAGCACTAATGCCCTTGAGAAAGGTATGAATGCAATTATTCTCCCTCCAGCTATGGGTAAATAGTAGGACAGACTATGTTCTTCAGCCTTGGTGAGGCAACTAGTCTAGGAGAAGGACAACTCTGAATTCAAACCTGTTAAACTCCGCTTAAAAAAATTGACCTGGTGTCATATCCTCCCCGAGCGGAGGGGTTGGGTAAATATGATTTATTTATATATTGATAGGCATAAATTGAGCACTCTTTTTGAATATACAGAAACTTATATATTCTATATATGAAATATTCCACATGAATCTAATTTTGAACTTACTCTCTCTCTCTCTCTCTCTATATATATATATATATATCTCCTGCTATGGGTAAAAATATATATACACTATATTTTGATTGTTCATCTTTCCTATTAACAAGTTTTGAAAAGAAACGATAGCTCAAGTAAATAGTAGGACAGACTAGGTTTTTCAGCCATGGTGAGGCAACTAATCTAGGAGAAGGAAAACTCTAAATTCAAACATGTTAAACTCCGCTTAAAAACTGACCTTGTGTCATATTCTGTCCGAGCGGAGGGGTTGGTAAATATGAATAATAAATAGAATTATTAGTAATAGATAGAAATACTTGAAACCATCTAAAGTGTGTGCAAACAAATGATTAATATTAAATAGAATTATTAGTATTAGATAGCAATACTTGAAATCATTTAACTGTGTGCAAACAAATGAACTCTAATTCGTTTAAAAACAAAGTTACCTACAAACTATTCGATTACAATTATAGGTATGAAAGTAAACACGGATAAGATCCGACAGTATGAAGGTAGCAGAAAAAAAACATAATCCAAATAGGTGAATATATTATAATGTAAAGTCGACGTGAACGTTTCGGTTTCAGTAACCATCATCAGGACTTGGCTATCAAAATAGTTCACATAGAGATGGATCCTTGCTGAGATGACAGGAGCAAATGAGAAATATACGACTTTACATCATAATATATTCCCCTATTTGGATTATGTTTTTTTATGCAACCCTCAATCATATGTATGTATGTATGTATGTATGTGTTGTAAAAAGAAAAAAAGACGGAACGAAAAATACATATGAAAAATATGAGAAAATTTATTGATAATGTTAATTAAAATTCACTGACACGTTTCGACCTATGAATGATAAGTTAAAAGATATGAAATTACGAAAATTTCATGCAGGAGGTATATCTTGCGAAAATATCTTAGGTCATCTTCAGGGTGGTAATTTTGAAATTTAAAATAATAGTTTAACGATATTGAAAAATATTAGAAAAATATTCGGAAAAATTACGTCATGAAACGTAAACATTTTTTAAAAGGTTAAAGAGAAACACGTCGTCTATAAAAAGTCGGTTTAGAGAAAGAAACAAAGAAAAAAGAGGAAGAGGGAAAAATAGAAGTAATAAGAGAGGAAACAGTGAAAAAGAAATAGCGTGAAGAAAAAGAGAACTATTGAGAACATATGGAGTTAGTGCATCTAGTTGAGTGACGGGTAGAGGTATCTGTTTAATTACTGTTGTTTGTGTAAGTTCAAATCTTTTAACAACATTTTAACTAGACAAGATGATATTTCATAAAATATTTTATAAAAATGTATGTATGTACCTATGAATGTAAATATAAACAGTATATGGTATTAAATAACCCTTAAAGGTTGATATGCTATTAAACCAAAGAAATAAATCAAACTGAAAATGTATATGCTGTCCAATAAAGTATTTAAATATACATTGTTTTGTGGGTTTTGACTTCCAGGATTTGTTCAAAATAGCACGAAGAATTATTGTCTAGTTGCTATCTACCGTTTTGTTTGATTCCAGTAGTGGAAGCATACAGTAGTACTGACATAGCCACAGCTTGGAAGAATTGCCGTTTTATTTTATCGGAAAAACCAGATAACATTTGGTCAGGCATATATTGTAATTTGAGGTGCCCGTGGTGTAATGGTTATCGTCGTAGGATATGGACACGGTGACACAAGTTCAAATCCTGGACGAGACTGATTGCATTTCACATAGCACTAATACCCTTGGGAAAGGTATAAATCCAATTATTCTCCCTCCTGCTATGGGTAAAATAGTAGGACAGACTAGGTTCTTCAGCCTTGGTGGGGCAACTAGTCTAGGAGAAGGAAAACTCTGAATTCAAACCTGTTAAACTCCGCTTAAAAACTGACCTTGTGTCATATCCTGCCCGAGCGGAGGGATTGGTAAATATATATATTGTAATTTGACTATTGTTTCGATGCTGAAGAGTATAGAAATAAATTGTATCTATGTATATGTATCTATATTGTATCTATATATATTATATCAGTTTTTATTGTATAATGTTCCAGTAGTAATTTGGCCCAGTCGGCTGGGGCTGAAGAATACACAAACTGCATCTCTGCAGAGGGGTAAGACTACCCAAAGGAGTGTCTTAGATATGGAAGTAAACAATCTGATGGTGAGGCTTCAGTAATGCAAGAGCTTTGGGGAATGCAGAGCACCCCTTTATTATCATCGCTCACAGGTCCACTCTGACCCGGAGTGGTAGCACCTGGTAGGGTCCTATCTATGGGTTAAATTGAACTAAACAGTGTACTTGTGCTAAACTGATTATCTTGAAACAAATGTTTTTGACAATTAAACAATGTACTTATCATATTTACCCAATATGGCAGGATATGACACAAGGTCAATTTTTTAAGCGGAGTTTAACAGCTTTGAATTCAGAGTTTTCCTTCTCCTAGACTAGTTTCCTCACCAAGGCTGAAGAACCTAGTCTGCCCTACTATTTACCCATAGCTGGAGGGAGAATAATTGCATTCCCTAGGGTACCTTTCCCTAGGGTATTAGTGCTCTGTGAAATACAATCAGTCTCCTCCAGGATTTGAACTCGTATCGCCGTGTCCAATTCCTGCGACGATAACCATTACACCACGTGCACCTCCACTTAAACAGTGTACTTATGCTAAACTGAATTATTAGAAATAGAACTAATGGCCCGGGAGACCTGGGTTCAATCCCAGGTCGAGTCATACCAAAGACTTTAAAAATGGAACTTGATACCACCTTGCTTAACACTCAGCATTATAAGGTACGGTTCAAGGGTAAAGTGGAGCAATCCTGGGAATGGAGTAGCGCCCTCCCCTACACCTTGGTGTAGTAGCTATCGAAAAGGGAGCCTTCGGGTCACCCTCGACTATGGTCGCTAACTTTACTTTTACTATATGTATAAAATGGATTTGGCATCAAATAACCTACAATGGTTGATATGCCATAAAACCAAACCAAACCACTCCAATTGTAATCATAAGGGAATTTCCAATGGCATTGTGTCAAACGAGCCCGATTGCGACATCCTAATAAATGAGTTCGAAATCCAGTCGTTCTATTAAGTTCATTTTCGGACTAATACGTCATTACGTGAATTAGTCTTTGAAAAAGATGATATTAAAGATATTTGTTAAGGTTTTGCACTAGATATATTATTTCAAGAGTTATTTATGCGAGAAGTTTTCTCTCCTTATAAGGCATTTCTAAAGATGAGAAGCGCTGAAGTAACAATAGAGGGGGTTGTTTGTAGTGGTGAAGGCCTATATAGAAACAGACACAGTTTGGGGGATGAGCTGATCGCAGAAAAATGATGCAAGATTGTGTCGCAGATTTTCCCGGACGACAGTTCAAGGTTTTTAAATTCAAGGTTTTCCTTATCCAATATATACAGAATACAAACGTACTTGGGTAACGAAATAATAAATACATACAAAAAAAATTGCACGCACGAATGACGATAGCGCATGATGTCCTCATTTCCACTGCTACATTTTTGCTGGCTTAAACCCACACATAAACTAAGAAGAGAGAATGTAGCAGAAAATACGTCTCTAGAAATCTTAGTGCACAAGTAATTTGACATAAATATATATATATATATATATATATATATATATATATACTTTGCGATATTGGTTTATCATTTTCAATATATATATATATATATATATATATATATATATATATATATATATATATATATATTATAAATATCTGGATATTACTGATATATATATATATATCAGTAATATCCAGATATTTATTGTTTTAAGTGTCTCTTTCCTTTCACCCCGAATATTTTTTATTTTTTTAAATTTATTTCACACACACACACACACACACACACACACACACACACACATATATATATATATATATATATATATATATATATATATATATATATATATATATATACTGTAATCCATATTTGCTAATTTCACCCTCAAGTTAAGCCTGTATGTCATCTGAAGGGACGAAGATTTTATTATTCGTCAAAATAAACTTATAACAATTTAACCGTGGTTGAGTTTTCTTCCAGATACATTATACATATATATATATATATATATATATATATATATAGTTATGTTTAGTTTCTTTATTTAATGGTATATCAATCTTCGTCAGTTATTTCCACCTAACGCCATCGTTGTAAAAGAACAGCGATAATACAATTTAACCCGGTGTTTGGATGATAAGGAGGGGTATTAGTCCAAAAGTGATCGTAATAGAATGATTGGAGCTCGAAATCGTTTACTTTAACCATTAAACCTCGGGGACTCCTCTCTATCTATCTATCTATCTATATATATATATATATATATATATATATATATATATATATATATATATATATATCCCCTTCCCACTAACGGTTTGTAGGAGGGTAAACAAAGACGCTAGCTTCTTTTTTTTCTCGACCTACAATTCATTTATTGTGTAGAAACGCAATATGTCCTCGTGTCATTCAGTGTAAGCTTCTGACTGAAACAGTTTGACTGTTTGCATCTCACTGATCATATACAAAACGCAGGGGTATAACCAAACGAAGAGAATTCACTAACCGTTGCTTGCTTTTCAAGAAATCTTTGACGTGGTTTTCGCTAGAAATAATAATCACTCAAATAAGATTACCCCATATATACGAGAGTTATTCAATAGATAAGATTAATTTCGCCTGGGGAATAGGCCATAGAAAGCACTTGATACAATTGCACCTTTTTCAAGAAAATCAATCTTTTTTGTGTTCAAGAAGACTGACCGCTGCGCCAGAAATGTTTTCTTTACCGGAGAGTCAGTGTGTTTCTACTTCATAGACTCTGTTTTAGACTCAGACTCATAGTGACAAACCCATGTTTAGCCGATTTATAAAGATTTTTAATTATAAAACATTCTTCACGGCACCCATCAAACATTCTTCAGTAAATTTCTCATGGTTTGCGCTTCTCTACCATTAAAACTACATGACATACCTCTGTTCCAGCCAAGAACACACTGTTTGATGTGCAGCCATTTTGAATAGCCTCAAAACAAATATTTTTGCGAAATTAGCATATTTTGGGCTGAATACCATATCCAAACAGTACATTTATTGAATTTTTTTTTTTATTTAAAAAATTCCGCTTATTAACTAACTCTCTCTCTCTCTCACACACACACACACACACACACACACACATATATATATATATATATATATATATATATATATATATATATATATATATATATATATATATATATGCGAGTAACGAAGAATTTCTCCTGTTAAACGTTTCCTAATTTTTTGTCGCAGAAAATCAGTGGGGGGGTCATATACTGATGAATATATGGATGAATGGCCCCTAACTTTTAATTATGCTATCTTTCAAAAATATTTCTTCAACATTCATTGACGAAATGAAAACATTTAAACTCTTACTTATATTTTCGAAATTACTGTAATACAATCAGAATCAATGCAATGCAGTTAATAAACAATGTAGTCAACTAGACCTTGGTGTAACCTGCCGTATTTACGTGGATATTCCTAACATACTAAAACCCCACGACTAATACGCAATGCACAAGTGTTATAAATAGTAAAAAATTATACCAACAAACATTGCTAGCCCAGTCGGCTGGGGATATAGATTACACCGACTGCATCTCTGCAAAAGAGTAAAACACTCCCCAAGGAGTGTCCTGTTTATGACACAAAACAATCTGATGGCGAGGCTTTAGTAATCCTGGAGATTAGAAGAATGTGGAGTACCCCTTCATTGCCAATGCTCCCAGGTCCACACTGGCCAGAAGTGGTAGCACTTGAAAGGGTCTTCTCTATGGATAAAATAGAACTGTTTTACATTTTAAACTGAGTGCAAACAAATGATTTATGATAAACTAAATCGTTTGAAATAGTTTGATCCTTCAACTGTGCGTAAACAAATGACTGATGTTTAATTGAATTGTTTGTGACAGATACCAATACTAGGAACCATTTAACTTTGTAGACTTATGCTAAATTGAATTGCTTGAAATAGAACTGTTTGATCCTTTCACTGTGTATCTAGAAAATGTGTTTACAAATCATATATTTGATAAATACGTAAAAACAGAATTTGGCATTGAATAACCAACAGTGGTTGATATGCCATAAAACAAAACAAAACCAAATCATATATATTTAATATATATGTAAAAACAGGATTTGGCATTGAATAACGAACAATGGCAGATATGCCATAAAACTAAACCACACCAGTTAAATAAACATTATTAGCTTAACTGAAAGCCATTTTACAAATTATGAGAGGACACTTTGAATTGAAGTTACAACAATGCTTAGAAACAACGTAAGCTTGGACGTTTCAAAAACATATCTCATGTAATAAACGATTTTTTAAGTTTAAGGTGAAAAATTAATCTTAAAAACTGGTTCATTATACAAGTTAAGTATCCACATACACACACACACACATATTTATATATTGTTATGCTGAACAAATCCTGGAAGCAACACCCCTGGAAAAAACAACTGTACGACCACTTACCTCCCATCCTTAATACCATCCAAGTAAGACGAATAAGACATGCAGGACAATGCTGGAGAAACATGGACTGACCATAAGTCACATTTTCCTGTGAACCCTTCATATGGTCGTACCAGTTTTGGCCGAAAAACTTACCGACAACAGATCTGCGTGGAGACAGGATGTAATTTGGAAGACCTGCCGGAAGTGAAGTGATGGATGATAGGGACGAATGGGGAGAGAGTCAGAGAAATCCGTGCAAGCAGTGTGACTTGATGGTAATATATAATTAACCGTGTGTAGTTAAATGTTTCACAGTCTAGCAACGAAAAGAATAAAATATGTTTTTTTTTTCTTTTTTGATGACACATCAACCTTCGTGTCTTATCTAATACCAAAGCTAACCTTGTAATACAGAACTGGTTCGATTTAACTCATAACTAGGGGAATATGAAGGGGTTTTGTAGGGTATCATCCACCTTTTTTCACACAATGAACTAGTCCATCTGCCATATATAGCAGTAGCTACTAATACCAGGACAGACTAGAAGGTGATGAGCAGCTTCTTATAGGAATAGTATTAGAGCGTTGGAGATCGCACTAGATCACCTAGATCGCACTAGATCGCACTTGATCACCTTACTTGCTACCGTAATAATGGAAGCCAATACTATCGTTGGACTATATCTTTATTCTGTATTCACTAATCCTATGTTCTTGTTAACTAATAGTCTCTCTATTATATATACTTTTTCCTGAGAATATATCTCTATTTCCTCTCATATCGTGGTTTAACCTTTATTTAATATTACAAGCGTTCACTAACCAGAACGCAACAGGTTTATACCTTTCCCAGACATATTAGAGCAAAAGTGAATGGAATAACGCGACTGAAGTTCGAACTCGCTTATTACACTGTTGCAGTTCTTGCACGTTAGCCACTGCACCATGGAGAATACCTCTAAAAAGATGGGTTTCAACGAAGAATTATATCTCTGAAAGGAAAAAAACTTAGTTTCTGTGTGACCCGCTTAAGAGTTATCTATAAGAAAATCAGGTCACGTCTGTGTCAAGCGCGCAGATTTTAAATAACCTCTGGGTCTGGTATAGCAACAATATACCACCCATGATAAAAATGTTGAATCAAAATATAACACACCGTGGGACCCAGGCAACAGACCTGGGTGTCATGATCGTCATGTGCTCTCCTGAAAGCCAACATGGGAGAGCTGATCGTCATCTTGCGAATGTTGGCTGTTCTTTTTTCAGATACACAAATCAGACACTCAAAGACAAAACATGGGTTAAGGAAGACAGCCAGCTTGCACTGCACTGCTATTTTAGGAGCAACCCTGCACAAAGAGGATAAAGAAAAAGAATGATAAGAATACACTGGCAAGAATACACTAGTTTTCAGACAAGCCAAAGATTTGCTGACCAAGGTTGGTTTTTTGACCTTGAAATACTAGAAATACACCAGAAAACAAATAATGAACAAGATAGTAATACAATATCAGACACACCAAGTATTGACAAACAAGAACAGTCTAACCTAAATAAACCACCAACTTCGAAAAAGAGAAACACCACACAATCAAACAACACAGAGCAACATCACTAATAAACATGGAATGGAGTACAGTCAAAATGGAAACGGAAAAAAATTAATCAAGTACTAACATATACATCAACAAATAATATAACCGAATTAAATGAACTAATCTATGCAGGAGCGATATTAGTTTGTGAAAAAATCGGAGTCCCCTTAAAAAGCACGAAGAAAAAATCAAAACCTGAATGAGAAATTCGACTGGAAACGCAGATAAAAAAATCTACGAAACAAGCTAAAATGATGAAACAAAGGAAAAACGTTGGAACAAGTATGGGCAAAAAGGAAAAGGCAACGCAAGAAAAAATAACAATACAACTTGAGGAAATAACCCAGAAAGTACTGACGAAAGAAGGAAGATTAAAAAGATATCGAGAAAGAGTAAAACAATACAGACAAGAGAGGACATGCCAAAATAACGAAAGGAAATTCTATCAACAAGTTGGGGGAGATAACACGAAAACCTACCAACAACCGGATGCATGAGAAACCGAATAATTTTGGACTAAAATGTGGCAACCAAGAGAACATAAAAAAAAAAAAGCCGAATGGATAAGCAATATGAAAAAAGAATTAGGACTCGAAGAAGGTCCGAAAGTGGGAATACACATCAACTTACTTAGAACAACACTAGAAAAATATCAAAGTGGAAAACGCCACGTCATGATGGAATACATGGATTCTGGTCCAGGAAATTCAACTCCATTCACGACAGACAAGCATTTGAAATGAACAAATGGCTACAAGGGGCACACGTACTCGAATGGATGACCAAAGGAAACACCACATCGATCCAAAAGGACCCAAGTAAAGGAATCGCCCCAAATAACTAGACCTATAACCAACCTACAGATATGGGGAAAATATCAACAGCACAAATAGGGGAAGAGATTTACTACTCGCTAACAAGCCATGGATAGTTCCCTGAGGAACAGAAAGGACGCCACAAAGGATATAGAGCCACAGGAGAGTTACTTTACATAGATCAGTGCATCCTCAACGAGATCAAGACCAGACGAAAATATCTAGCCATGGCCTACGTTGACTTCAAAAGGCATATGATATGGTTCCGGTAAGCTGGATAATAAACTGCCTCAAAATGTACAAAATATCAGATGAAGTTATAAACTTTATCGAGAAAACTATGAAAACCTAGAAAGTGGAATTGACAGCAGGAAGGAAAAGCTTTGCTGAAGCGAAGATTCAAAGAGGTATTTTTCAAAGAGATGCACTATGACCGCTACTATTTATACTTGTGATGATGCCACTTTACCACATACTCAGGAAATGCACAGCCGGATACAAACTTAGTAAATCACAGGAAAAGATCAATCACCTAATGTTTATGGACGACATCAAACTGTTTGTAAAAAATAAAAAAAGAACTGGAAACTCTTATACAGGCAGTGAGAATATACAGTCAGGACATAGGGATGGAATTTGGCATAGAATAACTAGAGCGCTCGGGGAAAAGGAAACGTACAAATACTTGGGTATCTTGGAAGCTGACACCATCAAACAAGTGGAGATGAAAGAAAAAATTCAGAAAGAATATATCTAGCGAACAAGAACGCTACTCGAGAAAAAAACTATGAAGCAGAAACCTTAACAAAGGAATAAATACCTGGGCTGTATCCTTCGTAAGATATTCGGGACAATTCATGAAGTAGAACTGAGAACTTAAGCAAATAGACCAGAGAACAAGAAAACTAATGACTATGACTATGCATAAAGCATTACATCCCCGAGATGACGCTGACAGACTAGATGTATCAAGAAAAGAAGGAGGAAGAAGATTTACCAGCATTGAAGACAGCGTTGACGCATCGATACACCGACTCGAGGACTACATAGAAAAACGTGGAGGACTGATTACAGCCACCAGAAACGATACTGACAACATGAATACCAACAGAAAGACAATAACGGGAAGACAAAAGTGGCTAGAAAAACAACTATTTGGGCGTTTAAAACGGTTAATAAGCAACATTTCATAAGAGAAAACCTAGATGTGGCTAAGAAAAGGGAACCTTAAAAGAAAAACAACCATACCCAAAGCGGGAATAGATAAGAACGCAACAAAATAGCAAATCTAGATTATGTGGTGATCACATAGTAAGCAAATGCATCAAATTGGCACAGAAGGAATATAAGATTGGGTGGACAAGTTGATCCACTGGGAAATGTGCTAAAAATCTTAATTTGATCATACAAACAAGTGGTCTATGCACATCCCAGCATCTGTCCTGGAGAATGAGACACATAAGCTCCGATGAGATTTTGACATACAAACAGATCACCCAATCTCGGCCAGACGACCTGACCTGATAATAATCAACAAAAAAAAGAGAACTTGCAATTTTTTTTTTGCTGTCCCGGCTGATCACATAATAAAATTAAACGAAAATGAAAAGAAGGATAAGTACCCCGACCTTGGTAGGGAATTGAAGAAACTGTGGAACATGGAAAGGGCAATGATACCAATAGTTATCGGTACTTTTCGTGCAATCACTAAAGGATTAATAAAAGGACCGATGGACTTGGAAATAAGAGGACGAGTGGAGACCATCCAAACTACTACATTACTGAGAAGAATCCTGGAGACTTCAGGAGACTTGCTGTCATTCAAACCCCAATTAAAGACCATCAGCAAATGCTGATGTGGAAAACTCTCAAGGAGTAAACAATAATAATAATGAGAAGAAGAAGAAGAAGAAGAAGAAGAAGAAGAAGAAGAAATTTATTAAGATGATTGTTGAAAGAAAAGAAGGTATGTGAAAAAGTGAATGTGAGAAAGAAAAAGGAGAAAGAGAAAGAAAATGAAAAGAAAGATGAAAGTAGAGACTAAGAAAGCATGAGGGAAAAGAAAAACTGCTGAAGAAGAAGAAGAAGAAGAAATTTATTAAGTTGTTGTTGAAAGAAAAGAAGGTATGTGAAAAAGTGAATGTGAGAAAGAAAAAGGAGAAAGAGAAAGAAAATGAAAAGAAAGATGAAAGTAGAGACTAAGAAAGTATGAGGGGAAAGAAAAAATGCTGAAGAAGAAGAAGAAGAAGAAGAAGAAGAAGAAGAAGATAGTAAAATAGGAAAAGAAAAGTCATTCTCTTATTCAAAAATGCTTTTTAAATCTATATGGCATTTGTTTATTTTTAAAAAAGAGTCCTCTCATAGAAATTCAAATATATTCGTGACTTCTTTTCACTGTCAACAATAGCGCATTTCTAAAAGGACAAGGTTTTATTTGGTTTCTTTGTTTAATGGTATATCAACTTTCATGGGTTATTTAATGTCAAAGCTATCCATGTAGAGGAACAGTTGATGTACAATTTAATCCATAGCTGGGGAGGTAAGGGAGTTTTACCTTTCCCAAGAGTATTTGTTTGAAAGGGAACGTAATTGCGTGACGAGAGATGGAAGTAGGTCACTACGATGTCACAGTCCAGAACGTTAACCACAACGCCATAGGTTCTCCCTCTAAAAGATGAAAAGGAAGACTTCATAAAAAAAAACGCATTCAAAATTCTAAAGCCAACAAAACAAACTTTGAAAAAATCAGGAAAAGTATATTAGACAGTGCACAAGTTACAAGTTGTGGGGATTGAATAAGAAATTTTTTTGTGTAAAAAGAATAAAATAAACACTAAATAGAATAGATAAATCCAAAAATAACAATTTCCCATGGAGTCTATGACAGGAAGCGCATTCATTAACGGATAGGCTTCCTGGTGCCAAATAGAAACCCTTTCTCAGAATCCTATACCACATCGACGGAGACAAATGGCACCTTTTCCCCTCGAGAACCAATTGGAGCATACGTGACTGGCAAGGCTTCCGATCGAGCAGCGCGTTGTGTTTCCCGCTTTTAGCAGCGTCTGCTGAAGATACGACTGACCACCGACACACAGTGTGGACCCTCAATCCCTTATACTCGATACCGATGATTCACCAGTCGCCAAAATGATTCCTGAAATTTCTCTAACGCATTAACTGGGAAGTACGGTTTTCTCTACTGGTTGAGGAAAATATCTCCTCACCATAAAATTGTCGTAAACCCTGAAAATGAAAATTGAGCTTAAAAGTATCCTTTCTATCCTTGATTCCTTTGTAGCTTCAACAAACAAAAAGAACATAACAAGTGAATGGTGGCCCAATCGGCTGGGGCTACACCAACTGCATCTCTGCAGAGGGGTAAGACTCTCCCAATGAGTGTCCTGTGGCCCAGTTGGCTGGGACTGTAGAATACACCAACTGCATCTCTGCAGAGGAATAAGACCCCCCCCCCAACGAGTATCCTAGATATGACATTAAACAATCTGATGGTGAAGTTTCAGTAATGCCTGAGCTTTGGAGAATGTAGAGTGACCCTTCACTGCCATCGCTCCTAGCTCCACTCTGCCCCGGAGTGGTAACACTTGATAGGGTCCTATCTAAGAGTAAAATGGAACTAAACAGCGTACATATGCTCAACTAAATTGTTTGAAATAAAACTGTTTTGACATTTAACTGTGTGTAAACAAAAACTATACTTATACAAAACTGAATTGTTTGAAATAGAACTGTTTATATGTATAAAGATAGATTTGACATTAAATAAACAACAATGGTTGATATACCATAAAACCAAACCAAACCAAACAAAATAAAACAAGTGAATGGGGATTTTAAAAAAAGCCATTCACCAACGTCATAATTTCCAAGCAACAGCAAACCAAAACCATTTTATGCCCCATAACCAATGAAAAGATTTCAAAGATAGAATTTAATGTTTTAACAACATGACAGAAACATATAACTGGACCTTCATACAGTTTCATATCAGAGATTTCTACCCTTGGATAAATGATGAGACCTTAAATCAAACAATAAAGTTGCATATCGATTTTATTGGTAAAAGAGTGGAAATAAATATTGAAGAAAATCCAACCTAGTGACGATTTAAAACTGTTATAACTCCAAATAAAACAGAGGGGTGATGACAGTCCAACAACATAACCACGAACGGGATATAATAGATTCTAATTTCTACGATACGATGCACTTTAAAAATTCTAGTTTGATGCATAATTATCTAAATGAGTGACATTAATTTTTTTAGTCAAATTAATTTTCTAGTCCGAAACGTTATTGGATGAAAGAGTTTAAAAGAAAAAAGGAATTAAGACGTTTAGGAAAAATGAAAGAATACATTCTAAGAATCACATGAGTTGATTTTTTTAGAAGAAGAAGAAGAACAACAACAACAACAACAACTAATTTATTAAGTTGTTGTTGAAATAAAACAAGGTATGTGAAAAAGTGAATGTGAGGAAGTAAAAGGAGAAAGAAAATGAAAAGAAAGATGAAAGTAGAGACTAAGAAAGTATGAGGGGAGAGAAAAAATGCTGAAGAAGAAGAAGAAGAAGAAGAAGAAGAAGAAGAAGAAGAAGAAGAAGAAGAAGAAGAAATTATCAATATAAATAAAAGAAAAGTCAAATAATATAAAATAAGTTGGAATCATACCAAACGAATGTGATATGATTGATTCTAATTTCTATGATGCATTGGTATTAAAAACTTCAATTCAATCCATAATTAACAAAGTCGCATTACATTTAAAAATTAAATTCATTTTCTTCTCGGAAAGTTCATTTTTAGGAAAGCGTTGAAGAAATACGAATTAACAAGTTTAGAAAAATAAAAGTGTGATTTTTAAGAAACACATAGGTTGATTTTTCTTTTAGGTTAATTGCTGTTCCAGTCAACAAAGATTTTAAAGGGGTAAAATTTTAAGTTTGGGAAGTTTAAAAAGAAAAGGAAACTAGAATTGTTGGATACTTCTAAACAGACGCGTTTCGGTTTCGATTCTGACCGAGAAATTTATTCCTTGGTAAAAAAAAAAAAATTATTCTCAGAAATATTCAGTTTTGACAATTTTCATTGATTTCTAATTGATGCATGTCAGCATGTCAACCCGTCTGAGATTAGTTTATTAGCTGGTCGAATCATACCAAAGACTTAAAAAATGGTCCTTGACACCTCCTTACTCAACACTCAGCATTATAAGGTATGCCTCAAGGGTAAAGTGGAACAATCCAGGGAAAGGTGTAGCGCCCTCTCTTATACCTCGGTGTAGTAGCTATTGAAAAGGGAGCTTTCAGGTCGCCCTCGACTACAGTCGCCAACTTACTGAGACAAGCGCAATGGCGGTCATTTGAAACACGTTCTGGAAAAATGAATCCTTTGAGTGAGTAAATTCAAATCAATGTTTTGTTTTAATTGTTATTATATCCATATTTACCAACCCCTCCGCTCGGCAGGATATGACACAAGGTCAGTTTTTAAGCGGAGTTTAACAGGTTTGAATTCAGTTTTCCTTTTCCTTTTCCTAGTCTAGTTGCCTCACCAAGGCTGAAGAACCTAGTCTGTCCTACTATTTACCCATAGCTGGAGGGAGAATAATTGGATTCATACCTTTCCCAGGGGTATTAGTGCTATGTAAAATGCAATCAGTCTCGTCCAGGATTTGAACTCGTGTCGCCGTCTCCATTTCAAACGACGATAACCATTACACCATATTATATGTGCTTCCAAGACCTGCGTGTTTTTTTTTTTTCAGTTACTTATAATTATCAATTGGTTGCATCTATTTTGAGACAGTTTTTAATGATTCTGTCTCCAAATAATTAGTGAGGAAAAATATTTTTTCTCTCTTGTCCAAGGCATTGTGATCGAGGCTTAATCGTCGTTACAGCATACTATTTTCAAATCTGAAACAAAAAAGAACACAACATTATTAGTAGTAGAGTTATTTGCAGTCACATGAGTCCCATGTATATTGAGACACCCTATATCTCATAGTAAGATTATATGGTACTATATATAAATAAATATAAGTCGTGCCCTTTTAAGTCATTGAGAATTTATAACCAGGGAGGTCCTACATGTGTTTGTAAACAATGAAAAAGAATGGATTTCCTTGCAGCAGACCACACCGAAATTGTACCAATCAGAAACTGTTTTGGCTTCTCTTGCTTTTTTATCGTTGGAGTTAAGCGTTTGTAAGTTCAACTTGAATGGGGAAGACACACATCTGCCGAACATGTGTCATTATCATCGACACAATCACTAATGATATCAGAAGAAGAAGAAAAAGATAGAGTTACCTTTTCAATGAGAATAACGATGACGGTGAAGAAGAAGAAGAAGAAGAAGAAGAAGAAGAAGAAGAAGAAGAAGAAGAAGAAGAAGAAGAAGAAGAAGAAGTTAGAGTTAACTTTTCGATGAGAAAGACAACGATTAAGATGAGAAGCAAAAGAAGAAAAATTTAGAAAAGAGAACGAAAAAAAATGAAAGAAGAAGAAGAAGAAGGAGGAGGAGGAGGTCTATGAAAAATGAGGAAGTGAGATATAAAAAAAATTCAGAAGAAAAGGAATATGTCAGAAAAAACGAGAAAGTGTGGGGAAAACAAAAAAAATCATGATAAATTTGGAAAAAAGAAGAAGAAGAAGGAGGAGGAGGAGGAGGAGGAGGAGGTATGCAAAAAATGACTAAGTAAAGAAGATCAAAATATGATGAAGAAAAAGAAGATGAAAGAAGAGGAGAAGCAGTCAATATAAAGAAAAAATTGTCAAATTATATAAAAAATCTTGGTATCGTACTATATATATATATATATATATATATGTGTGTGTGTGTGTGTGTGTGTGTGTGTGTGTGTGTGTGTGTGTAGTGATGCTGAGAAGAGAACAAAAGAAGTAGAAGAATGAGGAAGAATCTAAAAGAAAAAAAGAGAAAAATATGTCGGTATGAAATGAAAGAAGAAATCTCTAGAAAGAGTTTCTCAAACGCTAGCCTTCTACTTATACCGGAAACAATGCTTGGAAGTACTTGAGAACGCTTTCGGAAAGAAAAAAAAAAGAGTTGAAAGTTTCAACCAAAGTGTATGTGGTATGTACCGAGTAAAATGAAAAATTCTGAAAAATGAGTAGAGGAGGAGGAAAGGGCATAAAAAAACTTTGAGTGGAATTGTAGAAAGAAGCACTCGAAAAATACAATGGAGGACCGTTTGTGACAAGAAACAAAACGTTAGGAGATAATCACTGGCAAGAGGGAAGGCTAGTTAATGATGGAAATCTAAGATTAGGGAATAATAATAATAATAATAATAATAATAATAATAATAATAATAATAATAATAATAATGAAGTGGAGGCGGGAAGGTGAAAAATTCTATCCATCAAATAAATCCACTACATCATCATGGTAACCCGACCTTCATGGGATGGATTCAGTTACGTTGGTGTATAAATAGGATATTAAGGAAACACTAAGAAAGAAAGAAAGAAAGAAAAAAAGAACTTCATTGAACTTCATCATCATGTCGTGCCGCTAGCATGGATATCCCTGACCTTCTCTCGCTACTTTTCCCTATCGTTCACCGCCTCTGGCAGGTTTTCAGGGCTACATCCCGTATCCTCACATAGTATGTTCAAGCTGGTCGTCCTGCTTTTGCTCGGCCATATGTGGAAGGAAAAGCAAGAATTTATAATTATAATAATAATAAACAATGATAATGATAATAATATCAATAATAATAATAATAATATCAATAATAACAATGTTGCGACTGAAACGATCTCCAAAGGTTTGGTAAGGGGCTGGAAGAATTGAAAATCAGAGGAGAAGTAGAGACCAACGAAACTACAGCATTACTAAGAACAGTCAGAGTCCTGGAGACTTGGGGAGACTTGCTGTCACTCAGACTTCAGTGAAAGGCCATCAGCTGATGCTGATGCGAAAAACTCGCAAGGAATAATAATAATAATAATAATAATAATAATAATAATAATACATATGATATGATACAAGTTGGACAATAAAAAAAAATTTCTCAAAAGTCATAAACTTTATCGAGAAAACCATGGAAACCTGGAGAGGGGAATTAACAGCAGGAGGAAAAGCTTAGCTGAAACAAAGATCCAGAAAGGCATGTTCCAAGGAGATGCACTATCTCCATTACTATTTGTAATAGCGATGATGCTACTCAACTACATACTCAGAACATGCACAGGAGGATAAAAACTAAGTCAATCGAAAGAAAAGATCAATCACCTTATGTAGATGGACGACATCAAACTCTGCGGAAAACGAAAAAGGCAGTGAGAATATACAGTCAGGATATAGGGATGGAATTTGGCATCGAAAAATACACCATGCTAATAATAAAAAGCGGGAGACGACACATAACGGAAGGAGTGGAACTACCAAATCAAGAAAAAATAAGAACGCTTGGAGAAAAGGAATCGTACATATACTTGGGAATATTAGAAGTTGTGGAGATGAAAAAAAAATTTTAAAAAAGAATATCTCAGGAGAACGAGAAAGTAACTCGAAACCGTACTTAATAGCAAGAACCTTATTAAAAGGGATAAATCCACCTAAGAAAATGTAACCCATGAAATTCTGTGTGATTTTGAGATATAAATAGGTCAGCCAATCCCGTCTAGAAAGCCAGATCGAGTGTTAAATAACAAAAAAAAAAATTGTAATCTAGAAGATTTTGGGGAGCCCTGGGTGAAATTCAAAGAAAGTGAAATACTTTTGGAATACGAATGTAATGGTGATACTAATTGTGATTGATGCCCAGGGGGACAGTTCCAAGGGCTTGGAAAGAAGAATTGGATAAAATGAAAATCAGAGGAAGAACAGAGACCATCCAGGCCACAGCTGAACTTGTCAACTATTATATTTTGCTGTTTCAGCTGACGGTGAGAAGAGACATTTTAATAGTTGACATTCCGAGGGCATATTAACATCATCATCATCAACAACAACAACAACCATATCAACGTTGACAGGTTTTGATGCAGCACGAGATTGGAGTTCTTCAGAGGTCAGCTCTCCAAAATCAGTGTCATTTTTTTTATATAAATTATTGCTTTGTTCTTTGTTTAATTTATGTTTTTTGCTTGTTTTTTTAATAAACCCACTAGAAAGTTGAATTACTTTCTCGTTATCCCACCCCAGTCTAGATAAACAACAAAGAAAGTAGTTGGCGACCGTAGTCCAGGGCGACCCGAAGGCTCCTTTTTCAATAGCTACTACACCGAGGTGTAGTGCAGGGAGCTACTCCTTTCCCTAGATTGCTCTACTTTACCCTTGATACGTACCTTATAATGCTGAGTGTTAAGCAAGGAGGTATCACGTACCATTTTTAAAGTCTTTAGAATGATTCGACCTGGGATTGATAATAACCTTAGAAGGTTGACATACCTTTAAAATTAATCAATCAATTTGAAAAATAACTGTATGGATACTTCAAGCAGCAAACTGGGTAGATGGCTCGAGAGAGAACTTGGACATGGCTAAGAAGAGGAAACCTCAATAGAGAAACAAAATCTCTTTAAATAGTAGCATAAATAAAGTCGTAAGAACAAATCAAATCGAGGCAAAAATTGATAATACGCAACAGAATAGCGAGCGAAGGTTATGTGGAGACAGAGATGAAACGGTTATAACATAATAAGTGACAGTAGCAAAATGGCTCAGAAGGAGTATAAGGATAAGCATGACTGGGCGCGAAAGATGATCCACAAGAAATTGTGCAAGAGACTAAAGTTTGACCATGCTTACAAATGGTATATGCACACACTAGAATATGTCCTAGAAAATAAGACTCAAGGGTTTTGAGATACAAGTGGATCACCCAATCCCGGCCAGAAAACCAGGCCTTGTGCCAATTAAAAAACAGAAAAGAACTTGCCATCTAGTGTATTCTGCCGTTCCAGGAGATCACAGAGTGAAAATAAAAGAAAGCGAAATATTAACAAATACTTGGACCTTGCTAGAGAGCTGAAGAAGCTGTGGAACATGAAGGTGACTGTAATGCCAGTTTTAGTTAGTTCACTTGTGACAGTCCCAAAAAAAACTTGGAAAGGAGACCTGAGGACTTGGAGATTAGAGGAAGGATCGAGGTGATACAGCGTTGATAAAATCGGCTAGAATACTGAGAAGAGTCCTGGAGACCCAAAAAGACTTGCTGTCAGTTAGACTTTGATGAAAGACCACCATCTAAGACTGAGGTGAAAAACTTACAAGGAGGGAAAAAATGATAATTCTTTATCTAGAAATAAGAATCAAGAATAAGAGTTTCTTGTTCACTCATGACAAATAGCCTCCTTGGACTATGTCTCACCAAATCCCAAAGTATTATACCGAGGTTGGATGGACCACGCCTTTTATTTTCGAGTTTCCTGTGCAAGAGACTCTTTTATAAGAGGGGGTGTAGCAGGGTACTATTTCATAAGATTTTGGGACAATTTCCCTTACAACGCAACTATAAAGAAGAAGAAGAAGAAGAAGAAGAAGAAGAAGAAGAAGAAGAAGAAGAAGAAGAAGAAGAAGAAGGCTATTTAGGCCTCCAGTAATTGATTACTAATCGTTGTATTTTCTGACTAGAACTCATGCACGACACTCCTAGACATATCTTCTTACTGCTGACGCATCCAGCTCTTTATTTTTGCGGAAGTCTAGATTTTGCCCAAATCTCATCTGATTGTGAATATTTTTGGTGGGGATTATCTATCAATCTATCTATCCCAATCAATCGATCAATCCATTTAACGATGTGTCTATCTCAACCTGTTCTTTTTTTTTTTCCTTTTTTTTTTTCTTTTCTTTTTTTTTTTTCTTGGTTCAGTCAGCTCGGGCTGTAGAATACACTGACAGCATCACTCCAGAGGGGTAAGATTCCCCACACGACTGTCTTGAATATGACACTTAACAATCTAATCGTGAGGCTCTAGTAATGCTGGATCTTTGAAAAATGCGGAGTACTCACTCCCAGGTCCACTCTGGCTCGGAGTGGTAGCACCTTATAGGGTCCTATCTAAGGATCAAATAGAACTAAACTGTGTACTTATGCTAAACTGAATTGTTTGAAATTAACTTTTGACATTTAACTGTGTGTAAACAAAAAAACTATACTTATACTAAACTGAATTGTTTGAAAGTTTTATTAAAATAACTTAATTCGGCGTTAAATAAAAGAGTTGATATGCTGTAAAAACAAAACAACCAACCAACCTTTTTTTATCAATAGTTTGGTTTCTTTGTTTAATAGCATAGAAGTTAAACCCCCACACGTGTGGGGGGTTAACTTCTCGAGGTACTGGCTTCGGCTTGATCACCTGGCAGTCGTGCCGAGTGGAGTATCAATGACAAGCAGAAACTCACATTGCATTAGACCTCCGGGTCTAGTGAACCTATGACCAGCAAGGTCACCAGGCTTTGTACCGGGAGACTTCACAAAAGCTAGCATAGATTCACTTTGCACTTAGTGAACCTATGACAAGCATTGTCCGTCTGAGCATGAGCCTCAGCTCGTGTGAAACCTCCCCCTCCATAAACCCCACTATTTGATGACCTTGTGTCAAGTCAAATCCTGCCTGGTGGGAAACATGGATAAATATTACTTGGTTTATTTACTATCCAAACCATCCTTGTTATTGAACAACAGTGACTCAATTTAAACAATACCTGGGAGAATAAAAAGGATTCATTTCTTTCATAAGGTTATTAGTCTAAAAGTGAACGTTATGGCCTGACAGGAGATCGAACTCATTTATCTCGATGTCACAATCCATCACTTTAGTCACTAAGCCATGTGACAACTTACTCGACTCTTAAAACATTTTTTTTTTAATTCTTTAAAAATCTTTAAAAGTTTTCTTCGCAAAAGAAAAGTTTTGCTTTTGATGACCTAAGGTCAAAACTAGTTCAGAACAATAAAAAAAAGGACCACAAAGAAACATTTCCATTTATCTTATTACATTTGCTCCTCTCTCTCTCTCTCTCTCTCTCTCTCTCTCTCTCTCTCTCTCTCTCTCTGTAAAATACACCGACTGAATCTCTACAGAGAGGTAAGATACCCACCTCCCAACGAGTGTCCTGTATATGACATTAAACCATCTAATGACGAGGCTCCAGCCTTGGAGCTTTGGGGAATGCGTAGTATCCCTTCATTACCATTGCTCCCAGGTCCACTCTGACCCGGAGTGATAATACCTGAAAGGGTTTCAAATAGGGGTCAAATAGAACTGTTTGACCTTTTAACTAGGTGCAAACAGATGTTTTTAATTCAGCGGGTTATAATTCAGATTTTTCTTCTCTTACACAGGTGGCCATGCCAGAGTCAAAGAAAACTAGTCTTCTTACTATATACTCATAGCTGGTGCAAAAGAAAAGACGGATTTGTATCTTTCCGGTGGGGCATTAGTGCGAAGGGAAACAGAAACAGCCTCGACTAGAATTTGAACTCGGATTGACGAGTTCATTTTCAACAACACATGCTCGATTCAGTGTGTGTGTGTGTGCATGCATGCGTGTGAGTTTATGGAGTATGCGTGTGTGCGTTTATGTGTGTGCATGCGTGAGTGTGTGCATTAATGCGTGTGCGTTGATGCGTGTGCATGGTGCTTATGTGTATGCATGCGTGAATGTGCGTTTACGTGTGTGTGTGTGTGTGTGTGTGTGTGTGTGCGATCGTTTATGTGTGTGCATGTGTGTGTGGGTAGGTTTGTGTCTGTGTGTGCGTGTATGCAAATATGTATGCATGCGTATATGTGTGTCTATGTGTGTGTGTGTGTGTGTGTGTGCATTTATGTGTGCATTCGTGTATATGCGTGTGCATTTATGTATGCATGTGTGTGTGTGTTTGCATTTATGTATGCATGCGTGTGTGTGTGTGTGTGTGTGTGTGCATTTATGTGTGCATGCGTGTGTGTGTACGTTAATGTGTGTACGCGCATGCGTGTATGTGTGCATGCGTGTACGTGTGTGTGCATGCGTGTGTGTGTGTGTGTGTGTGTGTGCGTTTGACTGCGTTTATGAATGTGTTAATGAATGTGTGTTTGGGTATACGTGTAAAATATAGTGTTGATCTCTACGTTTTCTTCGATGTTTTAAATATACATATTTACCCAACCCCTCCGTTCGGGCAGTATATATCACAAGGTCATTTTTTAAGCGGAGTTTAACAGGTTTGAATTCAGAGTTTTCCTTCTCCTAGACTTGTTGTCTCACCAAGGCTGAAGAACCTAGTCTGGCCTACTATTTTATCCATCGCTGGAGGGAGAATAATTGGATTCATACCTTTCACAGGGGTCTTAGTGCAATGTGAAATGAAATCAGTCTCGTCCATGATTTGAACTCGTGTCGCCGCGTCCATTTCCTGCGACGATAACCATTACACCACGGGCACCTCCATAGATGTTTTACATATAAGGCACGAATCCATCTCTTCCCTATCGGCTAAGGGTAAAATGTATGTTTTACATTCGTGTTCCATATTTGGAGTTCATTTTCTGTCTACATGTCCATTGAGGAATAGGAGAATGGAATGTATTTATATATTTTTTTAATTCTCTTCCCACCGATCCTCAATACAATTCCTTTACCTCTTTTTATTTATTCATTACTCAACTAAACCTACGAATCCTGTGCATTTTTTCTTAATTTCTTATAGGAAATTATAATTAAAATACTTCCTTGATATTTACAGATTTTTAAATGTTTTGCTACAAAAGTGAACGTCAATTAGTTTTCCAAGAAAACCACCTAGTACCATCAGATTGTACGATTTGCCCAAATAAATTACATACAAATTAAAATTTGTAAGTGTTCGGTCTAAAGCAAGCTTTATAAGATTCTAGATAAGATGACAAAGACCTGATCCTATTGACAGCTCTAATGGGATTCTTTTTTCTTTCGTGAACGAGATGATAATCCATTGTTGATATAACAAGACTGAGAGCAATTTATCGATTGGTGTCCTGTGTGGTAATTTTAAAATATCGGGGTCAAATCCAGACCCTGAATTCATTCATCTGAAAAGAACAGATTTTCTCCGTATTCTCTCTGATGTTGGCATTAAATAACCCACAAGGGTTGATAATCCATTAAACTAAATAAACTAATGATATAACGTGTTACTTGATATTTAATTTTGTTGCGCAAATAGTAATGCTCAGTATTTTCTTTTAGTTTATTCATCGGCTAACGAGCTGATTTGGTTTTATGACATATCAACCAGTGTAGGTTATTTAATGCCAACATTTCTTTATGCATATATATTAAATATGGTTTGGTTTGGTTTGGTTTGGTTTTATGGCATATTTGGTTTGGTTTGGTTTTATGTCATATCAAACACTGTGGGTTATTTAATGCCAAATCCTTTATATATATATATGATTTGGTTTGGTTTGGTTTATTTTTATGGCACATCAACTATTGTAGGTTATTTAATGCCAAATCCTTTTTATACATATATATTAAATATATATGATTTGGTTTGGTTTTATGGCACATCAACCAGTGTAGGTTATTTAATGCCAAATCCTCTTCGTACAAATATATCAAATATATATGATTTGGTTTGGTTTGGTTTGGTTTGGTTTTATGGCATATCAACTATTGTAGGTTATTAAATACCAAATCTTTTTTATACATATAAACAATTCTATTTCAAACAAATCAGTTTACTTCCAAGCAGCGGTCATATCGATACTGCTGTATGGATGCACTACTTGGACGCTAACAAAACGGCTGGAGAAAAAGCTAGACGGCAATTACTCAAGAATGCTGCGAGCAATATTGAACAAGTCCTGGAGGCAACACCCAACAAAGCACCAACTATATGGCCACCGAGCTCCCATCACGATAACTATCCAAGTTAGACGAACCAGACATGCAGGACACTGCTGGCGAAGCAAGGACGAGCTTATAAGTGATGTACGCCTATGGACCCCCACATATGGCCGAGCAAAAGCAGGACGGCCAACTCAAACATACATCCAGCAGCTCTGTGAGGATACGGGATGTAGCCCTGAAGACCTGCCAGAGGCGATGAACGATAGGGAGAAGTGGCGAGAGAGGGTCAGGAATATTCGTGCTGGCGGCATGACATGACGATGATGATGAAAGTTGACGACCTTAGTGGAGGGTGACCCGAAGGCTACCTTTTCAATAGCTACAACACCGGTGTGTAGGGAAAGCTACCACTCAATTCCCTGAATTGCTCCACTTTAACTTTGTAATGCCTAGGAGGCATCAAGTACCATTTGTAAGTCTTTAGTATATCTCGACCTGGGATTGAACCCCAGTCTCCGGGACCATTGGTGCACACACTACTCATTAGGCCAATGGCCCGTTCGAGTTTAGCTTAAGTACAGTTTTTTGTTTACACACAGTTAACTGTAAAAATAGTCCTATTTCAAACAATTCAGTTTTGCATAAGTACAGAAATTTTCCTGAAAGTGACCTGGACCGAGCAAGTTACGATCATCAGGCTGTCTAGCAATAATACCTGGATCTGAGGCTGATTTAACCAATTACTTACAAAGATGTCACCATCACTTTCAAAATAAGAGACTTGCCACTTCGAAAAGAGGAAAAATTGTTTGGTAACAGATGAACACAAGCAATTTTCTACATTTGTTTTAGTTTTTATAGAAATAAATAGAAAGTAATTCTTTCAGATTAGTTTGGCTTGGTTGGGTTTAATGACATATCATTGAAGGTTATTTCATGCCAAGTCCTCTTTATACATACATCAAATATATTATTTTCACAGAGGAAAGATGGAACAAATCCTAGGTACGGCATACCTAAAGAAACCGTAGCAGCAATAACGATTCTCTATAGAAACACCAATTTAAAAGTACGATCACCAGATGGAGACACAGAATACTTCGACATTGTAGCAGGAGTACTACAAGGGGACACGCTAGCTCCATACCTCTTTATCATTTGTCTAGACAACGTTCTAAGAACATCGATTGACAAAATCAGAGAGAACGGCTTCGAGCTGACAAAGAAAAGAAGCAGAAGGTACCCCGCAACAACAATTACCGACGCCGACTACGCCGATGACATAGCGATACTGGCAAATACACCCGACCAAGCCGAAACACTACTGCATAGTTTGGAACGAGCAGCCGCAGGCATAGGCCTCTATGTCAATGCACACAAAATGGAATATATGTGCTATAATCAAACGGGGGACATCTCCACTCTAGACGGAACCCCTCTTAAACTAGTTGACAAATTCACTTACCTAGGAAGCAGCGTCGCATCAACCGAAAAGGACATCGACATGAGGTTAACGAAAGCATGGACAGCTATCAATAGGCTATCGATTATATGGAAATCAGACCTAACCGATAAAATGAAACGCAGTTTCTTCCAGGCAGCGGTCACATCGATACTGCTATATGGATGCACTACATGAACTCTAACAAAACGGCTGGAGAGGAAGCTGGACGGCAATTACACAAGAATGCTGCGAGCAATCTAGAACAAGTCCTGGCGGCAACACCCCACAAGACACCAACTGTACGGCCACCTGCCACCTATCTCGAAAGTTAGACGAACCAGACATGCAAGACACTGCTGGAGAAGCAGGGACGAACTCATAAGTGATGTACTCTTATGGACCCCCACACATGGCCGTGCAAAAGCAGGACGACCAGCACGAACATACATTCAGCAACTATGTGAGGATACAGGATGTTGTCCTCAAGACCTGCCTGAGGCGATGAACGATAGGGAAAAGTGGCGAGAGAGGGTCAGGGATATCCGTACTACCAGCGCGACATGATGATGATGAAATACATTTTATTGATAACATTTTTTGAAGAGCCAGGGCTCTTTTTTTTTGCACAGTTAAATGGTTTCAAATATTTTTATCTAATACTAATGATAATTCAATAAACTATGAATCATTTGTTTGCACAGAGTTAAACGGTTTCATGTATTACTATGTAACAGTAACAATTTTATTAAATAGTCATTTCTTTACACACATCGAAAAGCTCAAACAGTTCTATTTCTAACAATTCGAGTTAACGTAAGTCATTTGTTTGCGCACAGTTGAAATGCTAACTAGTTCTGTTTGATCCATAGATAAGGCCCTATCAGGTGCTCCCACACAAAGCCAGAAAGGACCTAGAAACAATGGCAATGAAGGGATACTCCGCATTCCTCAAAGCTCCAGCATTCCGGGGGCGTCAGTATCAGATTGTTTAATGTCATATTCAGGACATTCGTTGGGGGAGTCTTACACCTCTGCAGAAATGCAGGCGGATTAAGACAAGGCTAATTCATTCAGAGCGTCACCTGTATAGAATATATTGATTTAAAAAAAAGATTTTTTTAAGGTCGCTTTCAAGATCTTGCTGCTAAAAAACACACTTCCATTTCAGTTAGCATTCAGTTAGCATTTCAATAAGCATGAAGACGTATGTTGGTTGGTTGGTTGGTTGGTTGGGTTTAGTGGCATATCAACCTTTGTAGGGTATTTAACGCCAAATCGATTTTTATGCAAATAGTTCTATTTCAAACATTTAAGTTTAGTATGAGTACGCAGTTTAATTGTCAAAAACGTTTCTATTTCAAGCTATTCAGTTTATTTAAACAGTTCTAATTCACCTAATTCAGTTTAGTATAAGTGCAGATTCTGTTTACACATAGTTAAATATCAAAACAGTTCTATATTACACAATTTCGTTTAGTGTAAGTACAGTTTCCATGTCAAAAACTGTTCCATTTCAAACAATTCACTTTAACATAAGCAAGCAGTTTAAATAGAAGTATAGTTTAATTGTCAAAAACATTTCTATTTCAAGCTATTCAGTTTTATCAAACAATTCTAATTCAAACACTTTTGTATAAGTATACAGTTAGTTCTATTTAACCCAAAGATAGGGTCCTATCAGGTGTTACCACTCCGGGCCAGAGAAGACCTGGGAGCAATGGCAATGAAGGAGTGCTCCGCGTTCCCCAAATCTCCAGCATCAGATTGTTTATTGTCATATCCAGGACACTTATTGGAGGGGGGTCTTATCCCTCTTCAGAGGTGCAGTCGGTGTATTCTACAGCCCCAGCCGACTGAGCAAGAAAATGTGTGTAACAGCCGGATGAAATTTGTTGACTGAAGGACAAGTTTAAGAATATACAACAGTAGATACAGAATGTAACCTTTGAATCATAATATAAATTTCTTCCAGTCAAAAAACATGGAAATTTAAGATTCATCATATAAAAATTCACTAATTTTTATAGATTGTTGTTCTAAGTTGACATCCTGAAGAAAAACATTACTTCTAAATTGAAAAATATTTTAACGACTTGCGAATTAAATTGTTAAGTCGTTAAGAGAGTGTTCAACTCCCATTCAGAGGGCCTTCTTGGCTTTCGGACCGGGTGAGACCCAAGGAGCCATTCTCCTGACAATACCAGTTTAGCAAGGCTAAGTTAATGCTTTGGTGAGTGGGGTACCATTAAGGGGAAATGCCGTGGGGATCAAACGCATGAGTCTAGATTCGTGCGTGGCCTACCGTTATAAAATGACTTTAACACAAATCTGGCAGGGAGGGAGGTTTGATGAAACTCTTCAGACGGGAACTCAATTGTCCCGGCATCCACAAGTTCAATTTGAAATATAAACAGACTTGAAATCGGGATACTCGTCGTCTTAAACGGGTTTATAAACAATTCGATTTTTATATGTTATCAAGATGCTGCAATTTAAGGTTTCCTTTGGTGTACATATATATATATATATATATAAGTGTGTGTGTGTGTGTGTGTGTGTGTGTGTGTGTGTGTGTGTGTGTGTGTGACAAAAGCCAATATCATGTCAATTTCACATATGTACAAAATATATATATAAGTGTGTGTGTGTGTGTGTGTGTGTGTGTGTAAAAAAAATTTCTTGTTTGTCCAAAGAGAGAAAAAGTAAATATTTGAAAATGAATTGGTACACTAAGTTTGAATTTTTTTTTTTTTTTGCTCTTACATTCGCGTATGTCTCTAGCTTGTTGTTTTCGTAAGAAAACATATGTGGTACAAAGCCATATGAAAGGGGCACCCAATGAGACTAAACCTACACAAGGGAGTTCGACTCTCATTGCGTGTCCCATTCATATGGCCTTGTGTCATATATGTTCTCTGACGAAAGCACCAAGCTGGAAACATACACGTATGTAAGAACAAAATAGATAATTCTAAAATAATGCAAATTTCTTAGTGGACCTATTCATTTTGAAATGTATATATATATATATATATATGTGTGTGTGTGTGTGTGGTTAGGCAGCGGTCTTTCATTTAAGCATGTTTGATTAAATAATAAAGACACATTTTGTCTATATAATTTAATTAATACCCTTTCCAAGTTTTCTGATAATGGTCTTGGTTTCAGGTTGGATTTGGTGGATGAATTTACCAAAATTGTCCAGAGCGCTTTAAATTATATAGACAAAACGTGTCTTTATTTTTTACTCAAATATGCTTATATATATATATATATGTGTGTGTGTGTGTGTGTGTGTGTGTGTGTGTGTGTGTGTGTGTGTGTGTACTACTCTTACGGTAGAGTATTTGATGGTGTTGAGACCTTTCTCACGTTTACGTGTTCCTACGAGTCTGATATTGTTGACTGAAGAAGTCTCTTTGACGTGCAATATTATTTCTACGAATGTATCAATAAATTCATGTTTGATATTCAATTTCTTTTCTATACTGTTTCATCTTTTTTCTTTTTATCTTATTTTATTTCATTTTATTTTCTGACACTCTCAGTAGGTGGATCCTATTTCAATTATTCTAATCGACGGGAATTTTCCATTAGCTACACGTACAAAAATGGTCAGTTCTCTTTTTTCTTTAATAACCAGTCAGCCATGAAAAGCGTTGTAAGACCAATACCCACGATACTCTGCTCGACGAATTTGAGCATACAGGAAGGGACGAAAAAGAGGTCAGTTTAAGGACGGACAGAACTAGAAATCCAGTTAACAAGTTGACAATTTGATGATCCCTTTATTTTTTCAGAGGCCAAAGAATAATAGAAGCAAGGGGATCGTTAAGGGTCACCTTGCATTGTAACAATCGCTGACAACAATTTGTACCCATGCAGACAGCCTATAACACTATCAAATTCGATATGATTACTATTTAACGCTAAAAGCACTTTTTATCCTCAAAATCTTTATATCTCAATAGATGAAAGCACTGTTATAGTTTTTGTTAGTAAGAAAATATGAACGGTGATAGACAACTAGACAACGACGAGGCATGTTGAGCTTGTAAGTGCAACGCTGTATACACTGTGTGACGAGGCCCGCTATCTATTTAAACAAGGGAAGTAACTGCTTCTTCCAAGGGAAGATAACTCATGTCATGACACTAACGTTTATTATCCGTTTTTATTCTTTAAAAGTATTTGGCCACCCACAAATATTTTTGTTTCTCATCCTAAAAGTGTTATTTTTAATGAAACAAGGTAAGCTCCACAAGACTCAATTTTCAGTAGCTACTACACCGAGGTGAAGGGGAGGGAGCTACTCCATTTCCTAGATTGCTCCACTTTACATTTATCCTAACAATATTAAAAGCGGCATCAAGTACTATTTTTTTTTATGACTCGACCTGAGATTGAACCCCGGTCTCCCGGACCATTGGCGAACACACTAACCATTAGGCCTATAACTCTAATACTTAAAATACTAAAAACATAAATGTCTAAAGAAACTAAATTATCTTAATTTGAGAAAGGCAAGATTACAGCTCTGAAAAGAGTCGGAAAATCACTGAGAGAATTTTCGAAGGCAGTAAAACCGTCATCTGCAATTACTTGAAAAGTCCAAATAAGTATGGAACAAGAAAACTGACTGACTGGCTGGCCAAAAAACTTATCACCACAATTCAAGAGAAGAATTATTCGCCAAATAAAAAAAGAAAACATTGTCAACATTAAAAATATTGAAATATCTAGTGGACGTTCCTTGCAGTACTAAAACAATTAGAAGGCATTTAAATAACGAAAAAATTAAGAAAAGAATTCATCGTCCAAGATTAACTATGAAGCACAAAAAGAATATGCTCGTCAATATCAAACCATGAGTGTAAAGAATGGCGAAAAGTTGTTTTCTCGGACGAAAAGAAATTCAATTTAGACGGTCCAGATGGCTTTCAGAAGTACTGGCTCGCAAAATATTTTCCAGACGAGAATTACTCAATAAGGCATAGTGGAGGAGGATTTCTTGGGGGCCCTTCCATCTTCAGGAAAACTGAAACTACAATTTGTCGGTAGTTGACAAAACGCAGCAGATTATGTGAAGATGCTAAATGATTTATCTCTCGTACAAGAAAGATGTCGTCTATGTGGAGAAGAATGAATTTTTCAGTAAGATAATGTTGCCATCCACAATGCATCAATAGCAAAGAAGTACGAGATTGAACAAAAAATAAGACTTCTTAACCACCCAGCGTGCTCTTCAGACTTCAGTCCTATAGAAAATTAGTGGAGATTGATTGTTGCAAAAGTTGATGAAGGCGGTCGACTGTACTCAGCAATTTCTGAACTCAAAAACGCAATCTTAGACACATGGGAAAAATACCTACCGTTCAACTTCAGAAACTAGTTTATAGTATGCCTAGCCGTATTTTTGAGGTTATCAAAACTAACGGCGGATCTACAAAATATTAAATAAAAAATTTGCGTTTATACTCAATAGTTCTGCTCATTGGTCTTATATTTATGCCAAAACAAAAGTTCATAATCTAACATGAATGCTAATATACAAAAAAAAAATGAGTTTAAATTTCTTCATATGTCAAATTTAATTTGATTGTCTTTATACCTTATCTTTCATATATCTGATGTTCATAATTTCAAAATTGTAAACAATATATTTTTCTTCATTTTTGAGGGTGGTCTTATATTTCTGTCCCAGGAGTCCCGTCTATTTTGCAATGTATATGTCAGTTTATAACTCAGAAAAGAGATATTTGGTTTGGTTTGGTTTCGTTTCGTTTGATGGCATATCAACCATTTTAGGTTATTAAATGCCAAATTATTTAATACATATTTATACATATATACATTCTATTTCAAACAGTACAGTTTGGTATATTTTGTTCGTTTAGGTTTTATGGCATATCAACCTTTGTTGGTTATTTAATGCCAAATCCATTTCTATGCAGATAAACAGTTCTGTTTCAAACGATTGAGTTGGCATAAGTACACAGTTTAATTGTCAAAACATTTCTATTTCAAGCAATTCAGGTTAGTATAAGTATAGTTTAGGTTATTTAATGCTAAAGATATTCACCTAGAAGAACAGTAGTGGTACTATTTAACCCATGGCTGGGAGAATAAGGGGGTTCATACCTTTCCCAAGGGTATTTGCCCGAAAGTGAACGTAATAGAGCGACTGGAGAACGAACTCACTTACTTTGCAGTCCACCGCTTTAACCATTACACCACGAACACCCACCATATTTCTTGGAGTAAAATTTTTAATCAGCCTAACTCAAATACGTTTTATTTTTATATAGAATAAACGAATTCATTTCATTTGTTTCAATACTTAAAATTTTGCGAAGACACATTTTTAATTCTTAGTTTTTTTTAATTATTATTTCATTTTTTAACCCACATTTGCGGCACTTTACCCGTAAAAATTTGAGTTTCGCTCCACCACAAGACATTTTATTCTTCTATCGACGCGCTAAAAGGCTTCATAAATCTGTGTATCAGTTTAATCGGTGTCACCTTGCCTGTCCCACAGAACATGGTCAATTTCTTATAGAAAACACCTATAAACAAAACCTTTATAGAATTTAAGTCGGTACAGTACCGAAAAGGTTTATTACACGCTTGACTGACAACAGAGTGACCAATCTGTTTAAATTAATGGAAATTCTTGGTCATGTCCAGTTGAGAAGAGGATTAAACTGGGCGTATCCTCGCGGGTGGTGGTAGGTAGTTCAAGTACTTGCTAAAGTATATGCCCAAATAATATCAAAAGTAATTTGATCCTTGAATACGTATTCATGTATATATATTTGCCTATTGGCCCAGCGGTTAGAGTGTTCGCCAATGGCCCGGGAGACCTGGGTTCAATCCCAGGTCGAGTCATACCAAAGACTTTAAAAATGGAACTTGATACCACCTTGCTTAACACTCAGCATTATAAGGTACGGTTCAAGGGTAAAGTGGAGCAATCCTGGGAATGGAGTAGCGCCCTCCCCTACACCTTGGTGTAGTAGCTATCGAAAAGGGAGCCTTCGGGTCACCCTCGACTATGGTCGCTAACTTACTATATATAAGAAAAACCCTTAAAAATTTCACATATTTTTTTGTAAAGTAAAGTTGGCGACCATAGTCCAAGGCGACCCGAAGGTTCCCTTTTCAATAGCTACTACTCCAAGGTGTATCGAAGGGCACAACTTCATTCCTTGGATTGCCCCACTTTTCCCTTTATCCTTACCTTATAATGCTGAGTGTTAAGCAAGGTGGCATCAAGTACCATTTTGTGAATCTTTGGTATGACTCAACCTAGGATTGAACCCCGGTCCTCTGGATCATTAGACGAACATTCGACTGTTCGTGCTGTTGGACGAAAGATGTCATTTCGCCATAAAATCGTGCATACACATTAAATTTAGTTTTCCATTCTTATTAATTAAAAGACGTAATTCGATCATTAAAAATCAATCGATTTGTTGAACTGTTCAAAGTTTTTCATTACAAAGCACAAAAAAGGGGGAATATTTTCTTCTGAAAACCCACCCTCTTTAAATATCACACGTATTACGAAAGCGAAATGTGAATTTAACGCATTTTTGAAAATCATTTTGCAATCTACAAAATGTAAAAAAAAATTTTTTTTTTTTTTTTTGAGAACTAAATAAAGTCATGAAAATGTTTTAAACCAAAGGATAACGTCTTTAAAACTCCATTTTAAATTTAAACTAACAATTTTAAAAAAGTGAGAAAGAGAAATTGTAAAGCAAAAAAAATTAGATTGTTATTTTTAGCTTCTTTTTATTTTACCTGCCTTAAATGTTATATTTTTATCGAATAAAAACGGAAACATAACAAAAATTAATTGTTCATCGACAACTCAAAAGTTGGTTTTCTTAAATGAATACTTTTCATATTTCTTGGATGGTTTGGTTGTTTAATGGCATATCAACCTTATTTAATTCCAAAGCCATTCTCCTAGAAGAACAGTAGTGGTACAATTTAACCCATAGCTGGGAGGATAAGGGGTTCATACCTTTCCCAAGGGTATTTGCCCGAAAGTAAACGTAACAGCGCGACTGGAAAACGAACTCGCTCACTGCGATTCCGCAGTCCACCGCTTTTACCATTACACCACGAGGACACCCACCATATTTTTGTGTTAAAATTTTTGATCAGCCTAACTCAAATACGTTATTTTATATAAAATAAACGAATTCATTTCATTTGTTTCAATACTTGAAATTTTGCGAAGACACATTTTTAATTATTAGCTTTTTTTATTATTTCATTTTTTAAGGGAAAAAAGAAAATAAATTAAAAGAATATATTCTTATCCCAATAACTCAACAGGCAATACGGAACTGAATTTAGATTTTCTAATTAAAAAAAAGTTTTCAGAAAATAAAATTATAATGTCTCAAACCACGCACAAGTTTAAAATTACATTTTAAGAACCATTTTATAATTAAAAGCCTAAAACAGGAGAATATCTAATACGGGAATTTTTATATCTTTTTGTCGTTAGATTTTTAGTGGGCAAATGAAAATCTTAATCAAAACGATCCAGTCTTTTTTTTTTTTTTTTTTTTTTTTGATAATTAACTAAAAAATTGTGCTGTAACTGAATACTAATTTTAAAAGATAGATATTTATTGGTAAAAAATAATGAAAATGTTTTAAACCATTCCACGGAATATGGCTATATACCTTTATCTATCCTTTTAAATGAATACTAAAAAAGCATTCAAAAAAGTATTAAAAAAAAGAAAAAATTATAAAATAAAAGAATGATTTTTTATTTGAAATAAAAGGCGAAATCTTTCAACGACCAACAAAGACACATTTTTAATTTTTAGCTTACAATTTTACAACCGTTTTCTATCACATTTCATCGTGTTGGTAAAATACTTTCTGTCCGGTCATGAAGTGGGTCTTTCTACGATATATATATATATATATATATATATATATATATATATATATATATATACATATATAAACATTTTACACAGCTTTAACCCACATTTGCGGCACTTTACCCGTAAAAATTTGAGTTTCGCTCCACCACAAGACATTTTATTCTTCTATCGACGCGCTAAAAGGCTTCATAAATCTGTGTATCAGTTTAATCGGTGTCACCTTGCCTGTCCCACAGAACATGGTCAATTTCTTATAGAAAACACCTATACGCAAAACCTTCATAGAGTTTAAGTCGGTACAGTACCGAAAAGGTTTATTACACGCTTGACTGACAACAGAGTGACCAATCTGTTTAAATTAATGGAAATTCTTGGTCATGTCCAGTTAAGAAGGGTATTAAACTGGGCGTATTCTCACGGGTGGTGGTAGGTAGTTCAAGAACTTGCTAAAGTATATGCCCAAATAATATCAAAAGTAATTTGAACCTTGAATACGTATTCATGTATATATATTTGCCTATAGATTGACCTTTATTTATATATATATATATATATATATATATATATATATATATATATATAAGAAAAACCCTTAAAAATTACACATATTTTTTTGTAAAGTTGGCGACCATAGTCCAAGGCGACCCGAAGGTTCCCTTTTCAATAGCTACAACAGAAAGGTGTATGGAAGGGGCTACTCCATTCCTTGGATTGCTCCACTTCACCCTTGATACGTACCTTATGATGCTGAGTGCAAAGCAAGGAGATATCAAGTACCATTTTTGAGTTTTTGGTATGACTCGAGCCATTGGGGAACATTCTACCCAATAGTCAAATGGACAAAAAAAATTTTGTTTTTCTTTGTCTGAAGATGCAGATCTAACATTTTAAAAAAATATACGGTCTGCTGAAATAAATATTATTACAAAAAAAATTAAGTAATTTTTAAAACTTTTTCTTTAAAATGGAATTATTTGTTCTGTACTTAAATTTATTATTATTTTACATTGAGCTCTCTTTTGGATTTTGAATTACATGGATATTGTAGAAAGAAAATCCGAAAATAGAATCGTTCCCACTATAATCTGACATGGCGTTCGATAATATTAATATAAGGGTATATATATAAAGACGAAATTATTATTAAAGCTATCAATATTTAATATACTTATTCCTTTCTTAGAATCTAATACTCGTATGATCCAAGGTTATTTGTATATAAATGAGCACACAAAAAATGTATATATAACTTTATTTTCTAAACAATAAGTGAAATACAACAAATTCGACTGGTGAATTATGCAAAATAGGAAAGGATAAAATAACTCGTACAGTAGAAGGTATCGTTTTAAATTGATTGATTCGTGTAAGTAATTTACTTGATTAATTTTTCTCTGAAGTTATCTAGACTATTTTTCCAGTAAAATATTTGTTATAATTCCTGCAAATAATTACACGGCATTTGTGCTGTATGTTTGGTTTGCTGGTGAACACATTGTATCAGAGAGCCATCCAAAAGGCTTTACTTTATTTGCAGGGTAATGTTATTTACTCAGCGCCTAAGACGCCTCATTGAGAGAACGCCGAAGGGGCCAAGAATTTTCGTTCTTGCCACGTATGGATTTTGACCAGTGTGCGGGCCACTCTTTAAAGTGGCCTTGTGCAGTATTTCAGCGTGGTGGAAAGTCGGATAAATACAAGCAATCAATATCACGTGGTGCATAGAGTGCGACAATTTTTATTCTTATGGTGGTCAAGTCCATAATTTGGCATGATAAACACTACGCCTCGGGCACCAGTGAATTTATTTGTAATAATATTTACCAGGGAACCGAATTTGAATTTGTCGTCACTGTTCTCAACCAATACAATTTTGAAGCAGTTTCCTGTGAGTAATTCACATAATTATTTTCTCGATGAAGCCTTTGAGACAATTTATTTGGTAAAATATTTGTGATAATTCCTGGAAATAACATTACAGTATTCGTGCTGGATGTTTGGTTTGCTGGTGAACACTTGGTCTCAGAGGGCCGTCCCTACAGGATTTACACGGTTGAGTTAATTGCTCGGCGTTTGAGGCGCCCGCACTTTAAAATGGCTTTGTGCAGTATTTTTGCGTGGTGGAAAGTCGGATAAATACAAGCAATCAATATCACGTAGTGCATCGAGTGTCATCGTTGTTATTCTTAAATTAACAGCACGACAGCGAAGACTAAGATGCTTAGCGTTGACTTGAGACGCTTAATTCTTAACTTCCACAAGCCGGGAAATAGTTACAACACTATTACAAACCGGTTAGCTCTCCCTAGATCTCCGGTACGGTCCGTTATAAAGAAGTTTAAACCGTTTGGCACGACAAAGAATTTGCTTGGGCGGGAAAGAAAAACCAAATTGTCATCGAGAACTGCACGAAAACTTTGTCACCATGTTAATATAAACACAAGAGTTGTTTTGAAAGACATCACAAAAGTTTGCATACGATGGGGTTCAGCGGAAGTACTCTCTATTTGCCAATGTCTCCCACCAGACAAGGCTCGACACAAGGTCAATAGCCCGAAGGTCGATTAAAGTGGGGATAAGGGGAGGGGAAGGCCGGGAACGAACTGAGGCTCGAACCATGCTGGTCTATGTTGCTCATCGGCTCACTTAGTGCAATGCTGGCGGCAACACCCCACAAGACACCAACTGTACGGCCACCTGCCTCCTATCACGAAAACTGTTCAAGTTAGACGAACCAGACATGCAGGACACTGCTGGAGAAGCAGGGACGAGCTCATAAGTGATGTACTCTTATGGACCCCCTCATATGGCCGAGCAAAAGCAGGACGACCAGCACGAACATACATTCAGCAACTATGTGAGGATACGGGATGTAGTCCAGAAGACCTGCCAGAGGCGATGAACGATAGGGAAAAGTGGCGAGAGAGGGTCAGGGATATCCGTGCTACCTGCACGACATGATGATGATGATGATGATGAAACCTAATAAGCCGAAGCTTGTCAAAAAGAGTCAATAATGCAGCTCGCCCGACCGGTGGTAGCCCAGCCGAAACTGGGAGCCTTACAGCCTCAAGTCTGCTATTGTTCCTTTTTGGGGCCTCGCTCTGAACCGAACTCAGCGGAAGTACTCGCCAAATACAACGCTGTTTAAATAGAAATGGGTTGTATGGGAAGCAACCTCAATGAACCCCTCTTCACAAACCGGCTCACATTGTTGCTTGGTTCAATTTTGCCAAAACGTCTTGGACAAAGAAAATTGCTTTTAGGGACAAGTACTAAGGAGTGATGAATTAAAAATTGAGCTTTTGGACATCATGATAAACAGAAGATTTGGCGCAAGAAAGATGAGGCTTTCCTCCCAAAGAACACAATGCCAACATTAAAACATCGAAGCAGTTCGATGATATTTTCCGGGGTTTTTTTTAGCTCAACGAGGACTGGACATTTAATTGTAATAAGAGAAATAATAAAATCTGATGATTATATCAAAATTCTGCATGAAAATCTATAACTGTCAGCGAAAAATCTTCATCTAGATCGGCGATTTACTTTCCTGCAAAATACACATCTACACAATGCCAAATACACATCTACATCAATGACAGGATGGCTTCAGAAAAACAAGAAAACAATTCTGTCATGACCTTAAATGAGTTCTGACTTGAATCCTACTGAAAATCTATGGCAAGAATTGAAAGTTCGAATAAATGGTCGGTTACCAAATTACCTTCAGTAATTAGAACGTGTAACGATTGAAGAATAGATGGAATCCCAGAAAAGACTTGTTCAAATCTCATGAAAAAGTTCAGAAAACTATTGCAGCAAATTATAAAAATGAAAGTTCTTGCTATTAGCTACTTATATCGTGAAAATTGTCCAATTTCTTTCAAATTTTGATATTATATGAATAATTTAGTCTTTTCTAATTTTGCTTATTTTTCTTCTCATATTTGGTAAATTAAGCCAATCCTTCTCTTAGCTGAATTTTATTTTTTATTTTTTGTACTTAATAACTTGAAAAAACTTGGCTTCATACAATTATTTAAATTCTAATAGGCCAAATATTCAACATTCATGGCTGTACTAATAGTTTTGCAGTTGATTATATATATGTAAGTAGTAAAGTTGGCGACCGTAGTCGAGGATGACCAGAAGGCTCCCTTTTCAATAGCTACTACACCGAAGTGTAGGGCGGGCGCTACTCCTTTCTCTGGATTGCTTCACTTTACTCTCGATACGTACCTTATATTGCAGAGTGTTAAGCAAGGCGGTATCAAGTACCATTTTTAAAGTCTTTGGTATGACGCGACCCGGGATTGAACCCAGGTCTCCCAGATCATTGGCGAAGTGATAAATGATTTTTTTGGTTTGTCCAACAAGAGAAATGTAAATGTTTTAAAAGGAATTAGGCTGCAAAATATATTGAATGAGGTGAATTAGGTTTTATATTTTCATACCATTCCGCCCAAAAAATCTGAAGAAGTCCTGTTAATTTTTTAGAGCATTGATTTATATCAATGCTTTGAACAGGATGAAATAAATTTATCATCTTAATGTGACCGATTGTTGGTTTTTTTTTTTAAGAGAAAAAAATATAGGTATATTTAAAAGAATTAAAATATGTCTCTGTGTGTGTATGTGTGAGTATGCACACACACACACACACACACACACACACACACACATTCTTGTAAAAAATCGTTTTCACGGCCAATTAAATCCAGCTGGACATTCAGACACAAATCCTAGAATTAAAAAGATTCAAGACCCTCTCAAAACATTCTTCGTGCCTTTTGGCAGATGTTGTAGGTCCAAAGAGAGAAAGAAATATTTTACAATTAGTAGGTTCACGAGGAGATAGGTAATTTTTTAGGATTCAAGTCAGAACTTATTTAAGGCCATGACAGAATTGTTACCTTGTTTTCTGAAGCCACCCCGTCATTAATGTAGATGTGTATTTGAGATTCTTATCTTGCAGGAAAGTAAATCGCCGATCTAGATGAGGATTTTGCGCAGATAGTTATCGATTTTCATACAGAATTATTTTAGTGGAAATGATAAAAAAAATCTAGAAAAATCTAAAAAAAAAACAATGACAAAATCAAAGAAATACTAATAAGCCAGAGACAACCCAAAAATATCAAAAAGAATTACGGGGTTACCAAATGCAATATTAAACGATATAAAATATGTGATATAATTATAGATGGGAAATTCTATACCTTTAAAAACCCGGAAACAAAATTCAAAATAAATAAAGACTTAAGCTGCAACTCAAAAAACATAGTCTACATAATTGAATGTAGCAAGTGCAAAGAAACATACCTAGGGTCAACACTGACACTTAATACAAGGACATTATTTCATAGGAGCAATATTAAAATAACAGAAAAAAAGAAAATTAAACGCATCGAAACACCTGTACGAATGTAGTCAAGGTTTATTTAAAATAACGCCCATATACCAAACTAACGACAACACGGTTTCTTCTTCTTGGTCTCTTTGTTTTAATGGCATATCAACCTTCCTATGTTATTTAATGCCAAAGCTATTCTAGAAGAACAGTAGTGGTACTATTTAACCCATAGCTGGGAGGATAAGGGGGTTCATACCTTTCCCAAATTAGATAAGAGGGTTCATACCTTTCCCAAATTGGATAAGGGGGTTCATACCTTTCCCAAATTGCCCTACGATTCCGCGGTCCATCGCTTTAACCATTACACCACGAGGACACCCCACGAGATTACCGGTACTTCAAATAAAAAGAAAATAAATTCATGGATAAATTTAAACCAAAGTTGAATAAAACATTAACAACACACACAGACACACACGCACAAATGGAAACAAACATACATACACACACACACACACACACACACACACACACACACACACACATATATATATATATATATATATATATATATATATATACAGACAAATTATTAGTAAAAAATAATTACTAGTATCTTTCAAACTTCACTACCACACACACAGAGGAAAAAAATCTGAAGACACACATTCACACGTACACAGAGCATAGATAACTGTAA